>JAECUM010061289.1:0-15097 GCA_016617855.1 Megalonaias nervosa
ATATATATATATATATATATATATGTCCCCTCTCAGGATAATCTAGTTTGCCTACATGCAATTCAAAAATACAACACTGGATACAAATAAATCTTGAAAGAGATAGTTGTTATGTAGAAATACGCCTAGGCTATTTAAAAAAGTATATAAAAAACAAGGGAGTTAGCATATACTACGTTTTAACAGAGATATTTAATGAGCGTAAACCATAAAAAATAAGGTTCGAAGACGGAAAGGAATTATTGACGTAAGAAGGATACAATACCTTTCCACTAGCGCAGGCAAAAAAAGGACCAGTAATAGAAAGGTTTAATCGAACTCTTAAGATAATCACGTGGAAGTAATTTACTGAAGATAAAACTTGGAAATGGCTATATATCTCATAAAAGCTTATTTGTTGGCTATAACAGCTCATTTTTTTTATCAACAGAAGCCAATCAAAGCTAGAAGGGAAGAAAATAGAACTGATGAATGGTCTAACGTATTTGGCTATTTTAAAGCCGATATCTCTGGAACTAAATAGGTAAGATAGATTAACATGATAGGATCTTACAATATAAGCCTATTTTTTTTTATAAATGCCATCATTATAATTTCACGTAAGAGACTATAAAATCCAACAAGTAGTTTTGGATCTCCCGTCGGGTTTAAAGTGGAAGACTTAAAGGGAGATAATGTTCAAGATATCCACTAATTAGGTGAAGATGAGTTATCGCTATACGATAACACAGGATAATGTATTAAAGATAGGGATAATTTTAAAACCAACGAATGTGAATTAGAACAAATAGGCAGTAATAAAATGGAAAGGACATGATTAATACTTTAATAGTTGGGAACCAGAAGAAAATACTGTATCACTAGGGTCATATTAATAGTACAAATATTCAGACGTAAAATATATTTAACAAACGTCTATTGATAAAACGCAACGCCGAAATATATTCAATACACGGTGAAATGGTTCATAAATAAAACAACTTTCATATTCTGCATTCTGAAGAAGTTAATTTGTCATTTTGTAAATATATTCTTGGTATAGTTAAGTCTGCATCAAATGCAGTCGTATATAAGATATTATGAAGAATAGGGATGCAGAATATACGATATATACGTACTTTTAAATGTCGGCTTAGAATTTTAGTATTGTCAAATGAGAGATATCCTAAATAATGTTACAATTTACAACTAAGATGGGGAGGAAGTTGTGATTTCTGGGTGTACAATGTTAAAAAGCTTCTATTTACATATGGATTTGGCAATGTTTTGGAGTAGTCGTGGGTTGAACGATTAAACTACATTTTTATAATGTTTAGTCAGAGATGTTTTAAGCAAAATCTTGAGAATGAGATTAAATCAAATGAAAGACTGCCTTTCTATAGGTCACTGAGAATATAATTCACTTCTCAAAGATAAATTAATGAAAGTCTTTGCAATGCAAATTTTTCATGTTAATATCGAACATGAATTTCATATGATTGCTGCCTGTCTGCTATGTGAAAAATTACGAAAGCAGTATTTGCTATATTTACTCTCTCTCTCTCTCTCTCTCTCTCTCTCTCTCTCTCTCTCTCTCTCTCTCTCTCTCTCTCTCTCTCTCTCTCTCTCTCTCTGTGATTCGGATTTTTAGCGTAGCTTTAACAAATTTTGAGTCATATCGCTACAATGTCTGCAGTGTGGCAGTTTCAAGTGATGTCTAGAACTCGGGTATCATGTCGCAGACATGTAGCATCATACCCCACTCAGTCACCAGGCCAACCAGTCCTAACACTGACTCTTAATGCTGAGTGCCAAGCGAGTCAGCTGCTAGTATCAAGTCTTTGGTATAACTCGGCTGGGGTTCGAACCCGTGACCTCCCGCATCCGAGGCTGACACTTTAACCACTTAGGCCACCAGAGCGGTCGGTTTAATACAAAATGACCATGATCATAAAAATAATGACGAATAATATATTGCTCTTTGTACTGATTTTTAGTTGAATGAGTTTGTTGAATAAAATAACGAAAATAAGCTCTTGTGAAAAGAACAATAGAATTTCAAATCAGTTGTCAGTGCATGAACCAATCACTAGAGGATACATTCACAGAAACATCTTAAACAAATCTGGATATGAAGCATGTTTTTGAGAACGAAATAAATATCCATAAGAATATATGCCTTCATTTCAAATGAATTGCAACAGCCGCATTTTGCTTAATCTAACTGGATCAGTAACTAGTGAATAGGATCATCAACACAGTAAAATACTACGTATCAATCTGAATTGAATTATCTTAGTTATCGTCACGACTACTACATAAGAGGATACATTAATATTTTCTGACAGTTTTGAAAAATTTACATCTCTGATTAAATTGTTATCAACTCGAACCGGCACGTTATATTAGGGTACTAGGATTGGCTCATGATGCAGCTGGAAACTAAAAGCAGTAAAATATAAAAAAAAATAACATAATATGGCATGTTTGTAATGGTTAAATATGTAATATAGAAGGAAAAAATATTAACCAGATAGATATGATTAGAAAATATTTTGAACATTATCGTCCACCAGCACTAGAATCATCAATTCCTAATCAGTATGATTTATTTAATAAATAAATAATTAATAAATAAATTGATAAAATAAAACATGGCACAGAACCATCGGTAGCAAAATTATTATACACCTTACGAAACAAAAAATGTTTCCATCATCTTAACTTGAAGTTATATGGTATAGTGGGAATATAACTAAAAACATTCGAATTGCAATTATTTTTATCAGTGTCTGTGGTTAATACATATAACTGAATACGAATGGAAGGCAGAAAGCAGCTAATGCATTTTGAAAAAAGATTCGTTCAAAATAATGTATAAAGCTGTCTTCAGAACACAAATGGAAACATAAGAAACGGTACTAATGTAAAGCATGCTATAACGAAAATAATTATTTTAAATTTCGCAAGAAAACAAAACAGTGCTAGACGACCATTGAAACACGAAGATATGTTACTTTTATTGCTTAAAAAACAGATTCTAAAATTAACCGAACCAATATATATTCGTTTTACAGAGCTAGGAATAAGTAAATTGCTTATGTTTGACTTCCATTACAACAAGCTAAGAATAAATAAATATGTTTACAACACGAGGCTTCTGATAACCGATGCAGAGTCTTTGCGCATTAATGACGAAACAGATAACTTTTAGAATTCTATGAAAGACAATATAGTTTTATAACACAAGCGGCTACAAATTTTGGGCATTCCTCAGACGAAATAAAAACCTGAACTTTTTAGAGATGAATTAAATTGTGTTTCAGCAGAAAAATGTTGTGAGATTGGAAGCAAGCTGCTTGATCGACAAAGATGAAATGATAAAATGGAATGGTTTACGAAAAATCAGAAATTAGAATAATTAAAAATTACTAATGTACAATGATTCCTGTTTAGCCAAATTATAAATGACTATGAGATGAGTTTAGTTTGGTATTAACATCATGACTTGTATAAAATCACGATTGTTCTTTCAACATATAATGATAAGCGTAATTAGATTGATAAAATAAATACGCCTCGATCTGGTCTTTATTCTTTACTGTCTTTGCCAAGTTATACTCATTGTTTTGCCGTCTCTATCGTCGCTTTGGTACGCTCTGGTTTTTACCCCATGTTTTATGTTATCAGATATTTACTTATTGCATTATTTGGAAGTAATAAAAACAGATTTATAAGGTTCCCGGCTTCGCTCTTGCACAAGATGGAATACACCTAGTTTAGCTTTTACCGTCTTTTACGTTGCGTCTTTTAGCTATGCGTCGTCTTTTTATCTCATGTCTTATGTTTGAATAATTCAATGGGTACGTTGCATGAGTAACGTTTTGAAATTAACATTCATAGTCATATAACGTAGGAAGTGTTGGTTAGGGTCTTCAACCAAATTTCATGAAAATAAACACTTTGTCACCAATGTTCAAAATTAGAGTAAAACGATAAAGTAGGAAAAGATAAGAGCGAATGCAGCATATACAGCAAATACGCAAGAGACACATTTAATATAAATAATGTAAGTTAGCCAACAAGCCTTTAAAGCAACGTTTGAATCGTTTATTCAGAATCTAGTAAACGCAAAAATGGTTTTTAAACTATGGTCAATTAGCCTAGAAATAATCTTTCAAAATACAGGGTCACTGATGCAAAAACGTGAGTCGAAAATTTGGTGAATCGACCCAGTAAAATGTTCAAAAATATTAGGCCATTCTTCTTGAAAATAAGGGTAAATCAATTAGGTCAAATTACCATGAAAATATTCAAAAGAATAATAGGCAATTAATGATCAAAAACCGGGTCAAACAGTTAGTTCAGTTGACTAAGACATATTAATGTAGTAGTTGTAGCTAATCTTTGGCAAGTACTCTTAATTTTAACTCTCTTCCCACTATCTATCGAATGGGAGTGTCTTCAGGGTCTTCAGTAATATATTATTTAAGATTTACGATTCCATTCCATTCGTAGTTATGAAGGTTTCTCAAAACTGAGCATTCGCTTCTATTGTATAATCTTCTCATTAGCTAATTTGTTTACATCCAACCACCTCTCTCTCTCTCTCTCTCTCTCTCTCTCTCTCTCTCTCTCTCTCTCTCTCTCTCCATCTTGTTGATTTAGCCATCTTTGTTGCCATTGTCAGTTCTTATTATAAGGCAGGTTTAATTTATCTTTATTTTAGAGCCTGAAAGAGCGGGATTAATATTTATTTCCTCTTGGTGACATTGGTTGGAATACAGTGAGATGTGATTTAGTATGCATGGGTGTTTTATAGTGCAGTTTTTACCTTGTTTACGAAATGTATGGTATGCCTATCTTGTTAATTACGCATCAAATGTTTCGTTAACTGTAAATTTTTTGATGCATTAGGAATTGCGTAAGTCTGATGTATTGTTACTTTTTAAGCCTCTGCATACGTTTTTGTGGTGAATAAATTATTATCATAGTTCTATCTTTTATCATATTTAATTCTATATATAATGCATATATTGATTTATGTTTAGCATAATTTACTGGTTTCATGAGAAACAATATAGTGAAGATGCTTAAGGAAAAACTGCCGTTGTTCACATCTTGTAGGAAAATATTTAATTATGCCCGAATCTTTTTCTGTCTATGTTAATCTTGTTTTGTGTTGGTTTTGAAGAATGAAATCTCTAACATGTCACATTTACTTCTCCGTAATAAAAAAATAGCATTACTCTTAATGATGACACATATAATTCATTTTCTAATATATCAGCGCTGAAAATTGTACTAAACTCGATCAGCATGCACTCAAAAATATATAAAGTACCATAGGTCACTAGCACTCCAACGTTCATCAAAACACCCAACCCTCACCTTTATATGTTCCATTGTAATAACTTATATTTTGACATTTTGATCTAGGCTAATGATGTTCCTGATTTATAAATTTATTCAAACATAAAACATTCAATAAACGGCAGCCCTTTAAAACAAAGAGACATTAGGCTAATCCCCTTCCTTGATCAGCTCTAGTGTGGAATTTAGATCCTTGATTTTATTTTGATTTTTTAATTTCTCATTTTTAATTCTGTACCAATAATAAATTGTCAGTTGGCAGATTTATTTGTTATACAAGTTTTTATATAAAATACCTTCATGGACATTAGATTTAACACTAAAAGTGCAACGCAGTTTGATCTTGTCCAGATACCATATTTAATGAACCATTTGACAAAATAATAACAAATAATTTAAAAAATAAAATTCTAATACATATCAAATGATGATTATTCATATTAAAACCAATATATATTTTTGATAGTTGCACTTTAAAATCTGATATTGATACAACTAACAGATATACAACAGAGTGTGTTTTAAAAAGATTGACAAAATCAAAGCAGTATGGGTGGCCACATCGGATTTTGGAATATCATGCTCTAATTTACATGATCAAAATATATCACAGCGAGTTTATAGGTTTCACATCCACTTTCAGATACGAAAATTGTATCAGTACGATATAATTTGGTCAATGATATAATACACGGATATAATACAACGAACAACAGCATAAAAATAAAACAATTTAACGTAATTAGCATTAATATCAATTTCCCTCCGCATCATGACCTTATAATCATGAATGGTGAAATATATTTTTATAATCGCTTAGAAAAATATAAAACCGTAACCGTACATTAAGGTTTCGGAGAAGCTGTTATATATATTGCTGTTGTATACATTGCTGTTGTATATATTGCTATTGTATACATTGTTGTTGTATACATTGCTCTTGTATATATTGCTGATGTATACATTGCTGCTTTATATATTGCTGTTTTATATATTGCTATTGTATAGATTTTTGTTGTATACACTGATGTTGTATATATTGCTATTGTAGACATTATTGTATATATTGATGTTGTATATATTGCTGTTAAATGGCCTCTTTGGATCTGGATCTTGTGAATAATGAAGAAAAATAACAGCTGAAGAAAGTATTGAAATAGTATCACTCGATTAAATATAGGACTCACTTATTTCTTGCAACAATGGACTAAGAAATAAAGAAATAACTCGCTTATGTCAGACTATTAGATTACATGTGATATGTATGTTAGGTGACCAAGTTTAAGATTGATCATTATTTAGCACATTCCGTTTGGATTTCTCGATACACCTTAAATAAGAAGTTATTTGAAAAATGAATTTTATGTGTATAAGGTTATGCCTCATATAAAACTGTGACAACAACATTCCAGCAATATTAATCCGATTCAAGCGTTTACTAAACTATGTAGCTGTTGGTGATTTTAGTCATCAGAATCATTTATTCTAAGAACAAATAATACCATAGGTACAGGTGTGCCAAAATGACAACTATAACAGGTTGAAACAATTCCAAAACAATTGGTAAAACGGTAAACAGGACAGCTGAACAAATAACACAGCGAAACCTTTCAAAAGTACTGACGTCCCACTCACTTGGCAAACACAACAGCTAATCTGGCAAAGACAACATCAATGAAAACGGTGAAAAGAAGGCTGTATGCACGAAGGATGTACACGACTCTGGATGTCCTCTATACAAGAAGTATGAAAATGGTGGCAGTCTAATTAATGTTAAGCCAGACAAAGACTACAATAAACATAAAAAAATGAATAAAAACGAGTGTATAGCTACTTATGTTGTTCCTGGAGTCATTTTTAATACGCTAGCTAGCTGATAGATTAATTCATATGCTACTAATGTGTTACTTGTCACGGAAGTCGGTTCTCTTTATACGTTTGCTTACCAAAACAAAAGCTTTTAATACAATTGCACAAAGCAAGCTAATTAATGTACGAATTTACAAAATGGTGTTATCAACTTTTAGAGAAATAACTTTACTGCGAAGGTAAGAAGCCAGAGAGTTACCCTGTAGCTGCTATCATACCAACAGCTGTTAAACAGTATCAATTGCTGTTCATTTTTCCTTGAAAGGTTGCTTTAGCATTTAGTCTAATAAAACTTATAATTTAATTTTAACTCAATGTTATTAATATTTACTCTAAACTTGTTTCCTAAATCAGTTAAATGTCTAACCAATGCTTCTCTTTTGCATCCATAAAATTGTAATATTTCGCACATTTTGGCTGATGCAATAGTGACGCTAACTGTTGATGATTTGGTGAATACTCCTTTCTTTTGTTCAGCCATTTGTACAAACATTACCTGCACATCTTTGAGTAGCTATAGAATAAGGTATTAAGATTATATTTAAAATATTTTAATAATATTTTCACCCATTTCTTGTAAATATACTGTTCTTTCACTAATAATTAAAGTAGTTCTAATTATACTATATTGCATTTAGTCTCTAATCCGTGTTTTGTAAACTATTTATATTCGTCAAATACTTGTGTATTTAATTGATAAGCTGCTTGTTGGTGTGCTTCAAAAGCTTCATTTGATAATACTATTAGTAATGGGTCCTCCATTGTCAAGTTCTAATCTTTCTAAGCATCATCCTTATTTTAAATGCCATAAAATTCTGCATTGTAAGTACGACTTTGAAACTCTTTAGGAAAACAGATCAAGATCAATTTAAAATAAAATAAAGATTCACAAAAGCTGAACAAGATCATAACAGTAAAATTGGCAAAGACAACGGCACGGAAGGCAGAAGCAGCAAACTCTTAATTGTCTAGGAGCTTAATACAAATTGATTCAAAACAAATTAATAAATCATGAACGTTTTCTAAATGGTAAATCGGCTGAAATATAAAGTCTTTACCAGATGTATTAATACAAAGAGTACTATTTTCAACGAGTATTTTTTTCCATTTTACAAATTTAATGAATTACAGCCAAGCGGGAAGTATGCTATTTTAACAAATGGCATAAGATACTTTCCTCGAATTGTATCTTCCATTAGGAATATCAGTCTCAGCATTAAGTGCCAGCTTTTAAGCACATTCACCTTAAAAACTGAAAACACGTAAGCATAGCGAAACAAACAGAAACATAAACGAACAAGTTTTCGTAAACTTAAAACGTAATTTATACTACCGACAATACTGTGTTACGTGTATGTAATTTTATTACCTGTGTGCTAGTTTGAATTTTTTATTTTATTTTTATTTCATTACATGTTATTGTAATGACACTTTATTCACTGGATTTGACATTTTTCCAGAAAATTCAGTTCAGTTCAGTTCTGTTAAACCTGATAAATTCGCAGTTCGTAGAAACATTGCTGCATTGTATTTTTAGCTGACCTAGTTCCTGACCTTGATTCAGAATTGGTAAACACAGAGTGAAAATCATTGGTCGTAATCAAGGTCGTACCTGGCTTGCGTGTCAGCTCTGTTGTAAACAATTTTTAAAAACAATTATTATTGAATCTTATAGTAAGATTCCTTGGGTAGAATCAAATTCATCTATGGCGTACGTGTCAGTTGGCCTATGGTCTTACTGCGCCGTTTGAACTAAGTGACCACGTGACCCCGTCACGTGATCTAAAACTGCGTTTAAAAATTGATACCTTCGGAGCTCAAAGGTATTTTGTGTTGTGACCAGTTTGAGTTAAGTTCTTCTAGTTTTCGGAATTAGCAATTGATTTCTCTGGAAAATATACGTAAGTTTTCTTAATCAAAATTCTTGGAGAAAGACATTTATTGGAAATTATTTGGAATTCTAAAACCAGAATATTATTCTTGATTCATAAAATTCAACAAGGAACTGTTGACACGACAGCTCAAAACAGGATATAGAAGACGTCATCACCTTTCATATTGGAACTTCATCGGGATTCAAACTTTGATTCATTTAGAACTTTTTAGTGATAGGACTTATATTTTTAAATTCTAGGATTAATTTTGGATTAGATTCACAAACCGTAAGTCATTTTTGCATATTTTTACCTTGTTTTGTAGGGAAATAAATTATTTTCTTAAATTGTACAAAGCTTGATGACTTCACTCTTTTCCTTGCTACTTTAGTACGAGCCTAGACACGTAACAACTGTCATAACGTTAGTGCTATTTATTTACAATCTGCTTTGTTCTATTAAATTGGACAATTCTTTGCAAATTAGTCTTGAAGCTATTTGTATGTTGACTATGAAATAGATGACGGGAAAATGTAAATTATTTGAAAAATAAATGAAATATGGCGCCAGAAAAACTGCATGAAGTTGTACGGTTACTAAACCACCCGAGATGGTCACTTCATGAAAGAAGAAAGATCCTCGCGGTGTTGAACATGGAAATTTTAGCAAAAAATCCATAAACATAAAGCCAAAGATGAAAAGTTTTAACTGGAATAAAAGCAAAATGATTATATTATTGAGATAATGTCAATAGTTTTTTGATGAATCACAATAATATAATCCAATAAGTTCTTGATTTGAATTGACTATCGTTCCAATTTAATATCTGTCCAAGAATATCAAATGCTGAACACAGCAATAAGACTAATTTTGCTTCACCATCTTACAGCATAAATGAATGATTTCTAGATCAACAAGATTATAAAGTCCGACACTTCATCTAGGTCACAATTAGTATTTTCTGTAAATACAAGATCTTAATGGAAGTTTCCACTCTAGAATAATCTGTTACTAAAGATGTAATATAGAATGTGGTAAGCATCAGGTAGGCTAGGTATTTTTAAGAGGGAATTCAAATAATCATTATCCAGACCCTAATAAATATGTCTAATTCTATTGATCCTAACATTAAAACCACAATCATAGAGAAATATTAGCTATGTATAATTTGTTTACTAAAACAAAAACATCATCACTGTTTCTAATCAGGAAAATGTCAAGTACAAAATACAATTATTCACAGGATATAATGAATCTTTTTGGGTTTTTTTTAAAAAAAAACAACAAAAACAATCAATGCAAACTAAAGAACATAATACTTATTCCCACATATTCCTGGACCGTCACATATAGTATCACAACTACTATAGCGCTGAAAGAGAGCTTGAGTCTCAACTATTAAATTATTACTTTCTATCCCTCTATACAACCATTTTTGGAAATAGATGTAAATATTTTGCAGAGTGAATTTATTAGAGAAATTCCTATGTAATGCTCGGTTCATACTCCCATTCTTAAATATCGGACATGATATCCTTTTTGATCACTCATTTGGAATTACCCACGTTTCAAAAATCATATTGAAGAGCACATTAAAAAATAAAACGATGCATAAATGTATGGAAAAGTCAACTGCTAACAAATGACTGGTATCATTTCGCAACCTGTAGCTTTATTTTTCAAAGAGCGAACGCTATCAATTATTTCTTGATTTGTAATTGGTTTATTCAATTCGAAACTGTAATTTTCATTTCTCGCAGTACCCTCCTCATCTTCCATGATTTCATCTCTGTTAGAAATTAATAAGGAATGAAAGTAATCAAACCAGTCACTCTTTGTTACCTAAGATCCACTTACATTTAGTCTGTTGTAGTATTTTCCTTTTAACACTTGGCAGAATTTGTTATGGTCCCTTCCTTGATTGTACAAGTTTACCGCTCATTGTTTTTTGATATAATGGCATTTTCATTTCACACGTTTAAACGAGTTTCTTTGCTTTGTAAATCTATATATTTTTTAAATTTAAAATTCCACCTCTTTAGCATTCTAGCAGTCTTTATCCCACAATGGGGGTTTTAACCTTTGCAGTAAAACTGGTAACTTCGGTCGCTGCATTTCAATACAAACATCTTTATATACTGACCCAAACGTTTTTACACAATCGTTGATATTTAAAAGTAGTAATCAATTATATCTTGGATATTTGTTTAATAAATTTCTGCCAAACACTTTCGAGAAACGAGTCCTCATTTGTGTCTATCAACAGAAACAATTGATAATTATTATCATCGTCATCGTCCTTAAAGTCATCGCTAACGCCACCTTCACTGCCACATTCATTATAAAAATATCATCACTTGTAATCTGATCAATTGTACTAGAATTATTTAATTTATCATCAATTTCAGGCTAAAATACATCGGAAAATGGAGGATTCTTCTGCGTCATGAATACCAAAGTTTGAGATAAAGGGATACTACTCTGTAGAGGCTATACGGAAGCCATTATCTGCAATCCTTATCTTTGAGAGACTACCATTAAGTACATGTATATTAAAAAGTTTGCACATTTCTACAAGAACCAAACAAAATTGTTATTTCACTATTTGTTGTATTACGTGGCATCGAGAAATTATCGCCATCATACATGTCTTCTGCATTTATATTATTTCCCAAAGTATCATCAAGTAAATGTTTTATGCAAGCACTAAAATCTCTCGGAATTACTAACTCAGCTTCTTAATATACCGATTTTATTCTAATTTCCCATAAATTAATAAATTCCGCTTTCGTTAGGATCTCCATAACTTGACGAAAATATATGCAAATATAAGAACTATCTCTTTGAAATTAGACGAAAAATGCAACACAACACAATCACTACGTATTCTTGAAAATATACCTTTATATACAAGAAGTGCCTTAACAAATACACTTACACCCCATGAGTTCCTACCGAGATTTATCTTCCAACGCACAAAGAGTAAAGCTTCTCTCACAAAAGTATGCAACTTTTCGTCCGATGTACCGTATGTTTCGCAAAAGGCTACCATATCGAAATGCATACAGTAAAAGGCAAATTCAAAGCTTTCTTATTATTTTAATCTTTCGATATTCCAGCACAATAAATAAATGGATATACTACACAAATGGTGTAATATTCACCATGTACGTGTCTTACTATATTTTCAATATTGCCTGTATTTTGCCACTGCAGTCAAATATTGGATGAATGCTATATCGGGATATAAGTTTCCTTCTGCATTCTCTTGTCCAGGACAAGTGAAATTTAAAAACGTTATTCGTCCAGGCCACATATTCACTTAAGCTGTTTTTTTTTAGTTCGGATTTGCTTCGGAGCCCGTGAGAGATGAATGGTCTAAAATGCTGACCTTAACCGATCACTGACATCTCACTTCTGTCTGCGTGTGTTCGAGTCTCGGGCTCGGCCAATGTTAGTATGGGAGAAAGCTGTCTGTATTTTCCCGTGGGTTGGTGTTTTTTCTCGGGATTTTCCCTGGTTCATTCCTCCACCACTTATACTGGCAGCGATATGCACAGCCTACCTTGCTCTGAGAAGTGGCGTTAAACCACTTTACAAGGTCAACACAGCTAATTATATGCATATGATTCGATTGTATGCTTCATTAGTAGGCACTTGATTATGAAATGCAATATAAGTACTGGCCACTTACCTTTCAGGGGATGGTGCATCGAGCTGTGATTATCTTTTAAACTGTGGTGGCTATTTCTCTTTTACCTCAAGATAATTTTTAAAACTTATATAATGGATATAACATGTTCGTTTTGCTATAAATCAGAGAAAGAATATTTGTTCAAGTTATTTGAGGGTCGGAAATATTTCTTCAAAATCCCCGGTCTTTCTCCTCTATCTACAGTCCCATCCCGAAAATTTAAGTGTGGGTCCCTAATATTGTGATGATCAACGGAAATATTTCATTGTTCAAACTATCAAATGTAAAACAGTTTCTTATATTTATTACAAGTCACCCTTCTACCTCCCTACCCACATAGACACACCAAAGAGACATTCCAAGTCACCGACGGAACTGTTGGAAAGCAAACGGAAAATAAATATTGCTCAAACAGTAGGACAGGAATAAAAGTTCGGCGCCAACAAGACTACTGGAATATCTCACATTTTGTTACATCTGATATGATTGAAAAATGTACTAAATAATATGTCTTATATCGTACTGTGTCCGCCTTACTGAAATACTAATAAATGTTCGCGTTGGTATTCTAATCTAAGATATTCTGTCTCAGATGTTCAATAATGAATTGTGATATTTTCCAGTGGATTGGACCTAGATGAACCTAATTTTTCTTCCTGTCAGACACGTTTGCATATATATATATATATATATATATATATATATATATATATATTGGAATGCTTCCCAAATGTCCCATCTTTTAAAAAAGTTTTGGTAACCCAGGACCATACCCACCGACATATGCCAGTGATAGGAATCGAACCACAGACCTTCAGTACGAGAATCCAATATTCCTGCACTGAGCTATGAGATTCGGTTACATGTATGTATTCGAGAAATTACTATATACTTACCAGTTACCTGTGTGAATGATTCTGAAAATATATATGTGTATGTGTGTGTTTAGTCTCGAAATCTAAAATATATTGTACAGAAAAACGAAGCGGCTGTGTATTTATACAGAAAAAAAAAAAACGACAGGGCTGTTTACATTATAGGCAGAGACATTTTCATGGTCAATATCATCCTTCACGTGTAATACAACGCTGTATACATTATAGACTACATTATAGGCAGGTCTAAAAATCAATAGGTGGGTTTTTACCAAGCCTGTAAAGATTCAGGGAAATCTGTTTTAGAAACAGACAGACAGACTAAGCGGCTGTGTATTTATACAGAAAAAACGACGGAGCTGTTTACATTATAGACAGAGACATTTTCACGGTCACTATCATCCTTTACGTGTACATTATAGGCAGGTCTGAAAATCAATAGGTGGGTTTTTACCAAGCCTGTAAAGATTCAGGGAATTCTGTTTTAGAAACAGACAGACAGACTAATACACCTGGAAATCATTTAACAGACAAAACGAACTCACTAATAAACCCGGAAATCACCAGCAGCGCTTTATTACAGATAGTCTGAAAATCAATACCGACATAAAGTGCATTCGAACCAATCTATGTTCGACAATCCAGATACGATTTTTAAACAAGCTGGAATGGTATTATCTCCCTTCTATAATGACCAAGTGCTAGAGTATTAATTCCGTCTTTACAATATCTTTTATCATCAACATTACTTAGTCCACGTTTAAAAATTGTATCAGTTTCAAGTTTGTGATGATTTGATCTAATGACATTTTTCTTGATAAAACTGACATTATTATTTAGTGCTGATTTAAAATCATTAAAATTCATCATCTTTTTCACATATCCTCGAGGAATACCTTTCACTTTCTTTGTCAGTTTATTATCGTCGAGAATAACGGAGTACATTTTACTTCGAAGTCCAACAAATCCTCTCACCAGAACAAACATAAACTCATCTTTCATTTTACCAATAACTTTTTTATTCACATCATCATGAAATCCACTACTTGTCGGATAATCTGATAAATCAAATAAATTTTTATTGTTATAAATCTCTTCATAGACATCTTCACATTTTATATTAAAAACTAGCGAATCTGTATCAGTAAACAGCAACTCCGAATCTGGCCACTGCTTTTTGGTAAAATTATAGTGAAAGTCGTACATTAGCCACTTCGAGATATCAAGTACAGCTGCACCAACATATATTGGTTTATTTAACTTTAAATTTGTCTTTCGTCGTTGTATTGCAACAAGATTTTCATTAAATATTTTCATGCTGACAAAACCGTCATCGTTAACTAATTTATTTCTGCAATTTACATCATTAACAATTTCCATCGAAACTCGTTTTCTAATGTTTTCCATTGTCTTTCCAAAAACTGAGTTATTCA
>JAECUM010061291.1:0-26350 GCA_016617855.1 Megalonaias nervosa
TCTAGGGTAAGCTCTTCCCAGGTGTTGACATCAATCTCAAGGGCTTTCATGTCGTGCTTGCAAACATCCTTGAAGCGGAGGTGTGGTCGTCCGATCGATCTTCTGCCAGAGGCAAGCTTCGAATAAGAAGGTCTTTGGGGATCCATCCATCATCCATCCGACATACATGGCTCAGCCATCTGATGTGACATTAGCAGAGGAGTGTGACCATTCTGGGAATCTTGACACATTCAAGCACCTCGTTGTTTGTCACTCGATTGCTCCAGGTGATCCCGAGTATGCGTCGGAGGCATCGCATGTGAAAGGCGCTCAGTCTTTTCTCCTGTGAGGCGTACAGGGTCCAGGTTTCACTGGCGTACAGGAGAGTGCTTAGCACACAGGCATGGTACACAGAGATCTTAGTGTTCAGGGTCAGCATGCTGTTGTTCCACACTCTCTGTGACAACCTAGAGAGAGTTGTTGATGCCTTTCCGATCTGCTTGTTGAGCTCGGCGTCGAGCGAGAGGTTGTCGGTGATGGCAGAGCTTAGGTACGTGAACTGACAGACTACCTCTAGTTTGTAGTTGTTGATGATGATGCTGGGAGGATCCATGCCCTGAGCCATCACGTTGGTTTTCTTTAGGCTGATGGTCAACCCGAACTCATCACATGCTTTAGCAAAGCAGTCCATCAGGTATTGTAGTTCAGCTTTTGTGTGAGTGGCTAGAGCAACATCACCTGCAAAGAGCATGCCCCAAATGGTTGCTTCTCTTACTTTACTCTTTGCCTTCAGTCATGCCAGACTGAATGCCTTGGTGTGGTCTATAAAGGCCAGGAAGAGGTGTCTGTGTTGTTCTCTGTACTTCTCCTGCAGTCGCCAGATGGAGAAGATCATGTCGATTGTGGACCTCTCTGAGCGGAACCTGCACTGCAACTCTGGATACACTCTGTCAGCAAGCATCTGCAGTCTGTTCAGGATGACTCATGTGAAGACTTTACCCACGATGCTGAGAAGAGATATACCCCTGTAGTTGTTGCAGTTGCTTCTGTCGCCCTTGTTCTTGTACAGGGTTACGATGTTGGCATCTCTCATGTCCTGAGGCACTGCACCTTCATCCCAGATGCACCAAAGTGAGTTGGCCCCTCCTTGATACCACGGATGGATACTCCCCGATAGAATCACCACCAACGCGTTTGACCATCATGCTACTGTCAATCAAATTACGATTGACGCGTTCACTGGTGCATCAACGAGTTAACACAAATCTTGGTGGCAGGTCTGTATTTGCTGAAGCGACTTGCAATTCCTCTCGCACAAATGCTTATGTGGGAGGCCTTGCTGCTTGGTCATACATAAGTCCCAAATGGTAACGTGTTGGTTGTCTTCGTGTATCAATTATTTTCTGTGTAAATGCAGCGGTATTGGGTTGTGGTGTCCAGCACGAACTCGCACACGGTATTTGGCTAACAACAGAACAAGACATTTTTACCAGGATCCACTTGCAGCAATCATGGTCATGGGAATAGTGAACGTTTATACATACGTTCGAGAGCGTCTGCGACACTTGCAGATTCTTTTCACGTTTACAGCTCAGCTTCATTTTATCAGTTAGCAACACTGACAATGGTTAACATGTACATGTAGGTGCGGCAACAACCCTGTTGATCAATAACACGATCATGTGGGAGAAACAATAAATCAGCCTGATGAGTGTCATTTGGTATTTGGACTTCAATCATCCATGTGAGATTTATCTTGGTACTGGTAGGTAAATTAGCCACAACGCTTGTTTAGCCAACCAAGTAGGAGCAATCCCATGAGTGATCTTTGCCTCACTTGCTAACTTTTCCACGCCAGCTTCATCTCTCCAGTACTCACGTGGGCTGAAGTATAGTTTTGATATATGTCCAGATTTTTGTATCCGTTGTTTGTTTGTTTGTATCGATATAATTTACTTTTAATGAGAGACCCAGAGAGCAATCTTGGCCTTCATGCTTTCTTTGACAATATACCTTGCGATTAGTTCTCCAGCACCTGGTCCTCCAATTGCATTTAACGTATGGGTAAGATCCATGTCAGCGCGTTGACGTGCACGGATATCATTTGATGCTTTATAAACAAGGTCATGACTGTAACACGCATCATTCACGCGATTGACGGTTGCTTCATCAGGCTTTAGTTGGTTGTTGGAATCAGGTAGTCTATCCAGCCGTGTTCCGGGTCCACAGTAATTGTATCCAGGAAGGTGTTTTTTTCACGGTGAAATTTGCTCCTTGGAGTTCTTGGTTACCCTGTTAAAGCAGCCGCAATATCACCGCCGTTTTTTGTTTTAGTGAATGTAACTTTCTTTACAACACAAGTTCCAATAGTCGCTGCTTGTCCACTACGTGATTGGACTCGAGTTGGATTTAACTTAAGGTGGATTTGCGGTATATGTTTCCTGTGACGTAGTAAACAACATGAAGGCAAGGTTGTACTGTATACTGTATTATTCAATGGCATGAAGAAAAAAGAATTTCGCATAAGCTTTTAAAAATTTTTTGGGTTATTGACTTACATGCACAGGCAACACTTAACCCACATTAGCAAGGTGATGGAACCGTATTTCCAAATTCAGTTCGTGCACTGATCACTGGCCCTTCTGCATCGGGAAAAACGCAACTGTTGTTGAGTATGAATTTACGATGCATGAAGTGGAGTCGGCTGTATGTAATTGCGCCATCGGCTAATGACCAGCCGTGTTATGGTGTTTTAAACATTTTTCAAAAAGTTCTAAGCAGCGGTGGCATTTCCACTGCATTCTGATTTCTTTTTCACCATGAATGAAGCACATGCCAATAATGGTATGGATGCAAACGAAAATAATATTTTATTGTTAGACATTGTGATGATTCATCCCTAAGTAATAAATATTTTCACGAGGCCGGCATGAAAGCACCGATGTCATCTATTTAACTCAAAGATAAGCACTTGTGACCTAAAGTGATTGGTGACAACTGTAATATGTTGATAATATTTCGAGGCATTGACATGCACGTTCTGGCAAATATACATTGGACTTAGTGTGCCGCTAATGACATGTTTGCGCGGATCACAAAGGATCCGTACAGTTTTCTCACCATTGATTTGACTGAAACTTTTATGGGTAAATATCGTGCCTGTCTGGACATATCTCAGGCGAATGCATTAATTTAGCAATCGTAACAAGTATATAAAATATCTGCCAGCAATGTCGCAGAAGAGTATGATAAGCGAAACCCTAAAACTGCTCGTGAACACCAGGAACTAATTCGTAATTTTATTGCAGGTCGAAAAAAGTGCAATCGACATGTTACAGTCGCGAAAGACTGCACGAGAAAACTTCAGGGTGCTCCGCTGAACGTACTGAAAATATTAAAAAAAAAGCAGCAACAGCGCTAACGGGAACAAAAGAAAAATCGAGTCCAGTTCGTAAAATAGCTAGACTGACGAAGACCATCAAAAAATCTTCAGCGACATTTTCGCGCTTGCCAGCGGAGATGGCTGAAGTCAAAGATGTTGATGAGGCGTTTATGCATCTTCCACAAGAAAAACCATCCAAATACAAACCAGGGTTAAAAGGACCAAAACATAAAAAAAAATGAAAATTAACCACCAAGGCAGGATATCTTTGATGATCATATACGGTTTGGCTTTTTAGTGCCTACTAGAAAAAAAACAAACAAAAAACGACCGAGTATATATTGGAAAAAACCTACCAGCGAATAGGAATCGTGTTTGCATTGAAAAGAACTGGCATGTGTGGGTATACAAGAAGTGGACTAGGCAAAACAAACTAAATAGCAGCGACCTTGAGTGGATGAGTTTGAAAAGCTTGTTAACCTCTTTCGAATCATTGGTGAAGTAAAGACTAAACGATATGAAACTACTTTTCAACACAATTATGAAGTGGCTATAAGCCAAATCTATGGTGAAAATCCTACAACGCCCTGATATACCTGCTGAGGAAGCATATTTGTTCGCATCAGAAGATTAACCGACTAAATATACACACACGGGCGAATGTCAAACTTAAGCGTCTAAAACGATAGAAGGAAAGTATACAGGAGAAGGCCTATGTGAACTCTGTGACCCTACCGATCTCGCTGTTCGATTGGAAACTCTTGTGGGATTAATTCGTACCGGCAACAAAAGTTATTGATGAGGCCACACCAGTTTCTCAACGACTGGTCACCAAAAACATCAAGAACAGAAAAACATAACGCGCGCTGATGCATGAACTTGTTGAAGTTATCAGTTATGTATACTACTACGACACCGATGATTAGTTCTGAAAAGATTGAGACGCTGCGTGTACTACGCGAAATCTATGCTACCATGCAACGGACCGCGACTGACTCAGTTACGTTTTCTACAGACACTAGCGGCAGCAGGAATATTATTGAACTCCCTGCCTGCGCGTACGGCATAAAATCCATCAATGAAGAAGTTCGACGAAGAATCACATCGGTGACCGGAAAGACTATACATGCCATTGAGCCCACACTCGGTTCTGTCATTGTAATAGAACGTCAGACTTATTTGATTGACATTGCACGTCGTCAACAAGATCAATTTTAGGTTGGCCAGACGACATTTCAGATGATGAACGATTTTTACGTTTGGGATATCATATTGTGACTGACATTGTGAGAACTACCTCAACGACGCATGTCAATTTAAACTCATCGCGCTGTCAATTGTAGTTACAAACGTAGGTCTGAAACAAAGGAGTAGTTGATCCGGACTATATTCTGTTTGGGTTTCACCATCAGTTGAACCAAATGGTTTGATATCGATTACGTCTTCCATGTCATAATAATCGGCTGACATACATTTGACGGGCACGTTGTTCATCTGCGCGGTGAAACATTGACAATACAACTGCACATTAGAGATCGACCTGGCATATAATGACAATAACGCGTGGATATGTGAGACCTGTGCCTGTTTTAGCTCGAGAAAACCCATGTATGCGATATGTATGGAACTGACCTCGGTGATATTGTTCGTGGATTGTTTACACGTGCAAAAATGGTGCTTGCTGAATTGTCTTCACTCGCTGCACCAGTCGCTTCACTAGTTACAATGCGAGTTGCTGATAGTATTAAAAGTGTTGCTATGGATGGGATAAAACAACTGGATTGCAGGTGGCTCAATCGATTCGAGATCGACTTCAATGACTAGTGACTCGAGCACCAAAGGTTCCAGTTACACTTCCATCAACAGAGACAATGCCGGCTGAGGTTGGAATAATTATTCATCAAGCCGCTCAGCAACGATGGTCATATTCGGTGAGTGAAAATCTGGCAATAGGAAGTTGGTTAGTTTTGAAGACTGGAAAGCCGACATGCAAAGGCATTAGACAAAAACAACAATGCATAAGCCATGGCTAAATTCAAAGAGCCTTCATTTAACATGGGCGCGCCTCTGTTGGTGGATCGCAGTAAAAGAGATTTTCACTACTACTCACACCCGGCCAGGAATCCCAATCAATTAAAATAGAATTGCAAGTACAGGTTATTCCTTTCATGTGAGGCATTCATGAAAGTTGACTGAACACATATACAGGCTGATGGTACCAATTATCCTGTCAATACCACAGTTGGATTTGTCAACAATGGAATCATGGCGCTGTTGATCAGTACACTTCATTCCATCCATGAAAAGAAAATCGAATCAATTCTTGACAATGTTGATGTTGATACGACGATTAATTGACGTGCCAGAGACAACAATGATTACGCGAGATCAGCTGGTTCAGCTATGATGCTTATTAAGGATACGTCTGGGCCGCTCTGGTGTCCTAAGTGGTTAGAGCGTCTGTCTCGGATGCGGTTGGTCGCTTGTTTGAACCCCAGCCGAGTCACACCAACGACATAAAAAATGTTATTAGCAACTGCCTTTCTTTACGCTCAGCATTAAGAGGTTAGTGCTAGGGCTAGGAGACCAAAAACAAACAGCAGTCCTGCTGATGATGCAGATGTACAAGCTGTAGCCCTTGGTCCTAACGGCACTTTGAATGGTGGACTTGTTTAGTGCAAAAGGCAACTTCGTGGAGGTACATTACGATTTTCGTGTGCAATTCCCCTCAGTGACATATTTGGGTTTTGTAGAGATGTTCGGAAGGTTATTTTGGGGCAAACATTTAGTCACATTAATCCGTAAGAACAACTTGAACGCTGCAGTTTGGCGTGGTGCCGCTGCTGGTGATGGTAAAGTTGTATTAAAAATGTTAATATTGTAGATACCTTTGTTATCCTCTTTGCTTTGTGCAGAATCATGTTTGTTATTGTTTATGCAATCTGGAACCGCACCAACGCTGTCATTTCTCGCACATACCACTGACGCGAAGCACTCAACATGGTCTCACCGAACCAAAGCACGTCCCTGTGGCGCTTCAGAATGTAAATCGAGACAATGACCAACCACAGAGTAAAATGATATTTGACAACTTAGAAGTGACTGAGGTTTCGTTGCGGCTAAACTGTCACCAGAATCTATCAGAACAAATTCGGCTTAACTTTGAGACCGATCATACTGAACCGCCATCAAAACATCGACACTGCTTCGCAGATTTCCCAGCACGACGTCATGAAACTGTACTCGATTTATTGCGTTTCACTAGGACATCTGGAGGTGTTCAGGCACTCCGTTGTCGACATGCATTTTCATGCACGTGTAGGTGACGCTGGTGGTAGTTATTGATATTAAGCTGTAATAGTTCCTGACATGATTCTGTTATTGTAGAGTTTTGGTGGTCGAACGATGGTCATCTATGTGCCTTTGTAAAATACATAATTGAACGTGTTACGTATTTAAATAATAATGGCATATCGCAAAGTGAAGGTCGCCCTTAGTGAAAATCAACTTGCAAAAACTGAAAACACCATAAAAACAATTGTGGGGTCACATTGAAACTTTCTCCAGAACAATTAACTGGAAGTGTCCTCGTGTAGTTGACCCAAACACAGCTCACTCAGCTTAATGCGGCTAAACAAAACAATACCTCAGTGACACTATAATTATCCAAGTGAGAGGTGATACCAGTGCAAAAGAAGGTGTAATATTTCCATTCCTTGCAGCGATTCCAGCATTATTGAAAAAGCTGCGGCGTTAGGGGCTGTCGGAACTGCATCCGGAATGATACTGAAAAAGACAATTAGTTGTCGTATAAAAAAGGAAAATGCCTTTGATTACCAGAAGCGAGTAGTCAAATACCCTCTGGCAGAGGTCTTCGATTACTCGGTCGCAGAGGATCACTCTGTTGGCAAAATCAGTCAAATACTGTCGTATTGGACAAGAGGATCGGCACTCATTGGGTCGCATACGTGGTGACACCTTGTCAGTGTTTGTATTTCGACTCGTATGGTCTTGGGCCACCAACTGAAGTTGTTAATTATTTAAAGAAGCACGGAAAATAACCATTGTTAAATTCGACTATACACGTATAACCAAGGTTGGGTGGTCCCATAAGCGGCCATCTTGTTGTTGAAAGGTTGCATGCACCTGAACGTTACCAACCCTGCAAGCACTTATTGATTTCACATTAAATTAAGTTTAATAGCATACAAATATCTATTAACATTTACAGACGTTACCCATTTCGACTACGCGGTGGATCTGAGCAGGCTTGCCACCAAAGCGGATTTAGCTGAATTTACTAGTTGTGTTCTTCTTGATGTCGAGCAAGGTGAGTGTTAAGTAAATTTAATTTGTAATGTTTGTTAGTTAGGAGGATTGTTTCAAAAATAGTTTATTTCAACAGATACTATTGATACTGTAACACTGGACTTGACCTTGTACTAAATCAAGTTCATATTCTTCTTGACATGAACACTGATTTCTTTTTAATTTTGTAAACAACAAAAACATGGCTTAAATATTATCTGTATGTATGGGTTTAATATCAGAATCATTATTAATAGAAGTAAACATTTATTTTGGGTCTGGGTCTGGGTTTAGGTCACACTGGAACTTCCATATAAATATGCCTGGTCTACCTTTTATGTTCCACATTATATTATAATTTTAGTAACAGACCTTCTAATTATAACTAAGATTTTATTTTGCACACATTAACGAGCTTCTGGAAGGTTATTTTCCATGTGACTTGAGGTGAAGTATAAGACAATATGATGGACATATGAATTACTATAGGATTGTAAAATGGTCATATTTTGTTAACTTGCAGGTTTCAGTTGTACACTAATAAATCCAAGATCAAGGGGTTTTGTTTGTAAATCAGAGAAGTCAGCTCATGCTAGGTATAAGTTTTTTTTTTGTCGACATTGGATCGACATGGATTAATGATATAAATATTTGCTCTTCCACATAAGCCAGTATTTGGCCTTTTCCACAATATGCTCAAAATGCACACCCTCAACATAATTTTATAACAGAGACTTTATTTATTGTACGTGGCAGCAAAGCAAGTGGTCACAGGTCGAGAAATAGAACTTCATTATGCTCTCTGAAGTTTTGGGGGTCAAGAGTGTATCTCTTGCTTTCACACTTATTGGATAGAAGGTACTGGTCAAAACGTACACAGAAAATCAAAGGCACGGAAAATGAGAGACATGGACAGCAGGTCCTCAGATGTTGCAGATGTTTACAAGGCTCGTCCAGGCATCATAACTGGATAATAGCTATTACCTATTATCGAGCCAATGTAGACATGGGAATCGGATAATAGCTATTACCCTATTATTAAGTCAATCCAAGCATAAGGGGGGGGGGATAATAGCGATTGCTTATTAAGTCAATCCAGGCATAAGAATGGGATAATAGCGGCTGCCTATTATTAAGTCAATCCAGGCATAGGAATGGGACAATAAATATTACCTATTATCAAGCCAATCCGGACATGGGAATAGGATAATAACAATTACCTTATTATTAAGTCAATCCAGGTATTGGAATGGGATAATAGTTACTGGCTATTGTTAAGTCAATCCATGCATAGGAATGGGATAATAGTTATTGCATCTTATTAAGTCAATCAAGGCATAAGAATGGGATAATAGATGATGCCTCTTACTAAATCAATCCAGGCATAAGAATGGGATAATAGCTATTGCCTATTATTAGGTCAAAGGAATCGGATAAGAGCTATTGCCTATTATTAAGTCAATCCTTGCATAGGAATGGAATAATTGTTATTGCATCTTGTTAAGTCAATCCATGCATGGGAATGGGATAATAGCGATTGCCTTATTATTAAGTCAATCCATGCATAGGAATGGAATAATAGCTAGTACCTATTATTAAGTCAATCGAGGCATAGGAATGGAATAATAACTATTGCCTGTTATTAAGTCAATCCATACATAGGAATGAGATAATAGCTATTGTCTATTATTAAGTCGATAAAGAATTAGGAATGGCATAATAGCGATTGCCTGTTATTAAGTCAATCCATGCATAGGAATGGGATAACAGCTATTGCCTATTATTAAGTCATTTCAGGCATAGGAGTGGGATAATTTCTATTACCTATTATAAGTCAATCCATTCACAGACATGAGATAATAGCTATTGCCTATTATTAAGTCAATCCAGGCATAGGAATGGAATAATAACTATTGCCTGTTATTAAGTCAATCCATGCATGGGAATGGGATAATAGCTATTGCCTATTACTAAGTCAATCCATGCATAGGAATGGGATAACAGCTATTGCCTATCATTAAGTCATTTCAGGCATAGGAATGGGATAATTGCTATTAGCTGTTATAAGTCAATCCATTCATAGACATGAGATAATAGCTATTGCCTATTATTAAGTCAATCCAGGCATAGGAATGGAATAATAACTATTGCCTGTTATTAAGTCAATCCAGGCATAGGAATGGGATAATAGCTATTGCCTATTATTAAGTCAACATTCCTTTCGACTGTTCATTGTTCATAATGGGCAAAATAGGTTCAGAAATAGTTTCATGGCTTTCGCTCATATACCTTTTTTAACAATACTAAACTCAGGGGAACGATACAATTTTGTTTTGCTTCCAGATTCCAACCATGAGAGTATTCATAAAGGAATTGATTTCAAATCCACTTAGTATTAAAATGATTAATCTGCTGCTTAGGTAAATTAGAGTGAAAGCAAGTAATATTTTACTTACATCCACTGCATAAATTTAGTAGAACATCATTGTTGATGTATGTTGTTAACTACGAAATTACCCAATATTTAATTTTATTTTAAAACAGTACAGGTGTATAATTGTTTTTCACATTCTCTTAGCCGCTTCGATCCGATTGTGATTAGCTTTCCATTACCTATAAAAGCATTCTATTATATGGCGTGGGAGTGGGGGTGGCAGAAGGAAGAGAGAAATCGCTCACTGTACATCTTGTCAAGTATATTGATATATTGATTTATATTAAATAATGTATATGGACAAAAATAGACCATTTTCTCAAGTTTGATAAAATACTTTAAAGCAGCTTTATTTCTTCATCAACTTCAAGGTACTGATTCACGTAATAGCATATATGGATGGGATCTCCCAATTCGAGGATAAGATCATCATCCAGGACAGTTTTATACACATAAATAGTTATTGACATGTGTATTTGTTGTATGTTTGTTATTTATAAAAATGTAAAAGTAACACAAAGAAAATTCTTAAAATCTTCACCTAGTTGTTGCTTTATCATTGGTATCACATATTAAATGACAATACTTTTAATTCAGTGCAAGATTTTGTTAGATGTTTTTCAGATGTAACCCTTTGTAGCGGTAGGTGACATCAAAGGAAATGGTTTAGGAGCCTGGACGGACAAGCATCCCGACGACAATATTCTCCGTTTTGCTAATGGCGGTCCTAAAAATTATGGCTACGAATACCGTAACCCACAAGGAGAAGTGCACACCGAGTGTAAAGTGAAAGGGTTGACTCTCAATTATCGCACCAGTCAAGTGGTGAACTTTGGGGTGTTGAAAGAAGCCTTGCAGTATGGAGAGGATCAAAATTTTAGAGTGACCACCTACGAACCTCACAAAATTGTATGTTTAGACACACACCTAATCGTCAGTCGACCTTTGGAAAAACTGTATCAGATCGAGTACCAGAAGCTAGAGCGCCTTCCCAACCAATCATTTTATCTTTTCGGACATGCCGGTATAAGAAATGGTTCCAAGACGATAGCCACCAACAAGAAGGATGACTTATGCACAGCAAGAATCGAGCGAGAGACCGACTGCGAACTCCAAGTTCAAACAATACAATTTTCCTGTCTTCTTGCCTGACTATTGTGATTGTGCCAGTAGAATGGAAACGTTAAAAAATGGCCCACGGAAACGGAAGGATTACCTACATTGAATGTTTTAGCTAGAACAGGATTTCTCTACTTGGGACCTGAGAGTGGATTGAGATATGAAGTACAGTGTTTCAGTCGTGGTCTGACGTTGCGTATGGATCAATATATCTATAAAGATTCAGCTATTCTGGAATTGTATAAAAAGGGAAAACTTCCAAGACCGATAGTTCATTATGACTACAAAAGCTAAGAGAGAATGATGAATCCTTTCAAACAGACATAATTCAAGTTCGGTGATTCTCAAGTGGAGTGCGGTGCTGCGCCATGCGATTGCAGGAATGGCGAAATAATTTCTTCAAATTATCGAATTCAAGTGATTATGTTTTCTGGAAATACAAAAGGGCTCTGATAAAATTCTTGGATAGAGACATTCACTGGAATTTATAGTGTATTCAAACCTGGAATTATATTTCTGTAATTCAGCAAAAGACTGTTGACACATCAACACTCTATAAGCTATAACAGACATGTCATCACCTTCAACTTTTGGATTTCTTCAGGACCTTTACTGACGTTTTTTCAGGACTTTAAATTACTGGGGCTTGTTATGTAATTCTTAGATTATTTGGGATTTAATTTGCAATACTGTAAGTTCTTTTTTCTCATTTTCAATTTGTATTCTAGGGCAATAAATTTGTTACATTTTACAAAGCTTATTGTCTTTCACTCTTTTCTGTTACTTATTTTAAGAGCATAGACTCGCAACACTTTTCTGTTACTGAGTTTAAGACCATAGAGTTCTAATATTACATCTTAGGGTGTATATGGATATATATATATATATATATATAGGTATATATATATATATATATATATATATATATATATATATATATATATATATATATATTGAATGAAGTACTTGGACACCTTAGATCTCTTTCTCATGTTTCATAGAGTATTTTAAAGCAGCTTTTATTTCTTCATCAGCTTCAAGGTACTGATACATATGATAGCAGATGTCGAAGGCATCCCCATCTTGAGGCTGATGTCATACTGGAAAGTTGTCAACACAGAATTAGTTTTTAAAATGTGGATTTCTTGTTTATTTGATATTTATAAAACTGCAAATAAGAACACAAACACATTTCTTAAAATCATCACATTGTTGTTGCGTTATCATTTGTACCACATATGAAATGAAAATACCTTTAATCCAGTATAAGATTTCTTTAAGACTTTTCTAAGCTGTAACCCTTTGTAAGAATATGTGTCATACATTTTACTAGCATGAAAATGATATACTCATTTCTTGTAAAATCATGTAAAGAAGATATCTAAAACAAACAAATTTCTATTTCATTTTCTTGATATGACAACATGTATACTTTATTAGCTCTACTAATCCCAGACTGCATTCAAGATCTTTCTATTTAAATCAGTCCTTCTAAGGCTAAATTCCCAAAAATGGCATGCACGCATCTTGCAACGATTTGGAATAACCTCCATAAGTGTGAAATATAACCATACTGGGTGTTAGTAACAGTTCCTTGAGATGTTTAATATCTTCCAAATATTTATTTTATGCAAAAACTCCTTTCAGGACATTTTCTACCTTTAAGCCAATTTTTCTAGGACTAACTTACAAAAAAATGGCATGTTGCAACTTGGAATAATCTCTATAAAGAAATATAACTCTCGAGTACTAGCAACAACACCAACAGACCTTTAATATCTTAAAGATATTCTTTTCTGCAACAATTATTTTGAAGACTTTTTCTAGCTTTACAATAGTATTTAAAATGAGTAATTTGTTTTTAAAAAATGGCATTTATGCATCATACAACATCCACAGGAATAACCCCTATAAGTGTGAAATACAAGTCTATATGGCAATAGTAAAATTCTCCTACCTTGCAAAGAATCTTTTTCGAACTAATTTATTTAAACAGGGTATGCCGACATAATGTAACAACTTTAAATAAACACCCTAGGCTGTGAAATATAACCCTACGGGGCAACAGTTATAGTCCCTTGAGATTTTTAATGTGTGCCAAATATTCATTTTATGCTACATCTCTCCTCAAGACTTGTTCTACATTTAAATCAATCTTTCCAGGACTAAATTCCAAAATGTTGCTTGCAAGTATCATGCAACAACTTGGAATAACTCAAATAAGTTACGTGGGACAATAGTAACAAGATCATTAAACCTTTAGTATCTTCCAAATATTCTTTCTCGGCAACAACTCCCTTGAAGACCTTTCCTGCCTTTACAATGGCTTTAACATTATTACATTTCCAAACATGGTGTGCATGAATTGCGCAGCAACGTAGAGTAAACCTCATAAATGTGGGTTAATAGTAAAAATACCTTGAGAAGTTTAATGTCTTCCAAATATTCATATCATGTAAGACCTTCCCTCAAGATCTCTCTTACCTATAAAACAATCTCTTTTTTAGGACTAAATTCCTTTATGGTAAGAAAGCATAATGCAATAAATTGGAATAGCCACCATAACAGTGAAAAATAACTCTATAGGGCAATTTTGAAAATCCCTGTAGACATTGTATATCTTCCATATATTCTTTCTCTGTATACAATCCCATGAATACCTTTTCTTGCCTTTAAAATGGTCTTTAAAATGGCATGCAGGCATCATGCAACATCTTGGAAAAAAGCTTCATGATTGTGAAATATAACTCTTTGGGGGATAGTAACAATACCTTTAGATCTTTTATATATTCCAGAAATACTTTTCCTGAAACGACTCTCTTTAGGACGTCATGCAACCGTTTCTAGTAGGTTTCATATTGATGAAACGGGGCAATCGTCCAATTAAATCTTTCCTACATTCAAGCTATTCTTTTAGGACTAAAGTCGAAAATTTCCTTAAGACATCATTGAACAGATAGTTGTAACCTTCATTACTGTGCAATATTTCCCTACCATCAGATAAACACTTCCTCATTGACTATCTATTTTGCAAATAGCTCTGTACAACATTCAAACAAAATGTTTTGATTCCGTCTTATTCAGCAACACAAATTCAAACTTAATACAGCTATAATACAAAGAAATAATATTAGTAGTTAAATAAATACATACAAATTTAAATATATCATTTTATTAAATATTTTTACAAACAAATATTTTAAGTGCAATTATTTTTCAAACACATATTTCAAATAGAATTATTTTTTGAAACATATTTCAAGTACAATTACTTTAAAAAATGCCATGAAAAAGAAAAATCAGATTACATACATATAAAGATTTTAAATAAATATATAAATTTTAGAAAACTACCGATTAATTTGGAATTCTAAGTTCTTGCGCGCAATTTCTACAGAAATGGCTATTCCAAGTCGGAGCCAAAGGCCATGCAATTTCTCGAGAAATGACTATTCCAATTTGGAGCCAAAGACCATGCAAGTTCTCGAGAAAACCGAGTTGGAGCCCAATACCCACATGAGGATGGCCATTCGCTGGAATAAAACGTTGAATCGTTATACACGTTTGGTTTATGACGAATTGTATTGCAGGAGTGGTCAGATAAATGTATACAGAAATATGAGTCCTTGAGAGGAACCATTTAAACATGAAGTATGTGATGATAGGTTTAGGCCCAGTCCGTATTGGAAATCTGAATAACACGTAATGGAACATCCTGGAGAAAAAACAGTAAAATGTGAAGTATTTGATCAAAGATTTTGCAACAGCGGAACGCTAAATAAACACACGAAAATACGCACAGGAGTAAAACCATTTATATGTGAAGTATGTAATAAAATGTTTAGCCCTGTTTTACATCGACGTAGCCAAAGAATGATACATACTGAATGAGGACATGAGGACAGGTACTGGTGAAAAACCATGTCAATGTGAAATTTGTGGTAAAACGTCTAGACAGTCTGGACATCTACGCAGGCGCATGAGGATACATACTGGAGGAAAGCCATTTAAGTGTGAAGTATGTAATAAAAGGTTTAATAAATGTGGAAACCTGAAGAGGCATGCGATCACAGATACAGGAGAAAAAAACATTTAACTGTGAAGTATGTGATAAAATGTTGAGTATCAGTGGAATTCTGAATGTGCACCTGAGGATACATCTGGAGTCACGAATGCCGAAATTTCCTTTGCTCTTTCCCTTAGTGGAATTTGCCAAAATCCTTTCAGAAGGTCAAATTTGGTGACATACTTGGCATTTCCTATTTTATCAATACAGTCATCGATTCTTGGTAATGGAAATGAATCTGTTTTTGTCACAGTGTTCACCTTCCTATAATCAGTGCACATACGGAAAGTTTTATCCAGTTTCGGAACAAGTATACATGGTGAACTTCAATCACTTTTACTGGGCTCTATGAAATCATTCTCCAGCAAATACTGAATTTCCTTTTTCAAGCATTCATGTTTGAGAGGGTTCATCATGTATGGGTGTTGTTTCACAGGTTTTGAATCTACAATTTCAACGTAATGAAAAAGTTTGTTTGTCCTTGTAGGAATATCTGGAAACAAGTGCTCATATTCAAATAATAACTGTTTAGGTTCATTCCTTTCTTGTCGTTGCAAATGTAAAAGTTTCTGGTAGAGATTTTGCATAATTTCCGAATTCCAAAGATTTGTTGCTCCAAGATCAACAGAGTCCAATTAAATTTCTTCACTTAAATCCTCAGTTTGTGGGACAGGTACAACTAAATTAAATGAATGATTTACCTGGCTATCTCTCTCAATATACTCCTTTGACATGTTAATGTGGTAAAGTTGTTTTTGTTTTCGCCTCCTAGGAGTGTTAATGATGTAATTTAAATCACTTACTTTCTTTTCAACCGTGTAAGGACCAAAATACACAGCCTGAAGGGGATCTTTTTGGAATGGGCAAGAGAACTAGAACTCTATCACCAGGTTGATAACTCCTATCCCTTGAGTTTGTATCATATCTTGATTTCATTTTTGACTGAGTAGAGTGCAGATTTGCTCTTGCGACCTCACAAGCCTTTGACAACTTGTACTTAAAATCAGAAACATCATCAAGAAGATTGAGTTCAGTATCTTCATTAGAAAGAAGTTTCTCTTTCAACAACTTCAATGGTCTACGCACAGCACGTCCGAAAACTAGTTCAAAGGGACGGAATCCTAAAGATTCTTGAACTGACTCCCTAACAGCAAACAATAATAAATGAATGCCTTCATCACAATCTGTACTCGTATCAAAGCAATGTGACCTAATCATATTCTTCAAAGTCTGATGAAATCTTTCTAAATCCCCTTGGCTCTCAGGGTGATAGGCAGAAGATTTAAATTGTTGAATGCCTAATTCGTGCATAGCTTTCTGAAAAATTACAGACATACAATTTGACTCTTGATACGATTGGACAGATTTAGGAAGGCCAAATTGAGTAAAAAAAACTTTATCAAAGCTTTTACAATGGTTTTGGTTTTAATATTCCTCAAAGGAATTGCCTCTGTTAATCTTGTTGATGCACACATAATGGTGAACAAATATTGGTTGCCTGACTTGGTCTTGGTAAGGGACCAACACTATCTACCATAATGCTGCTAAATGTTTCGTCAAATGCAGGAAGAGGTTGCAGATGAGCCTTAGGTATCTTCTGATTGGGTTTTCCTATCATTTGACAAGTATGACAAGATCTACAAATGTTACAAATATCACGTTTGATTTTTGGCCAATAAAACTGAGTCAAGATCTTGTGATAAGTTTTATGTATCCCTATATGACCAGCCAGAGGAGTTTCATGGGCACGATTAAGTATTTCCTGTCTGCAAGATTTTGGAACTACAATTCGATAGTTCACTGACCATTATTTACCAGCAGGTACCTCGGGATGTCTTCATTTTCTCAGAAGAATTCCATTTTAATGAAATAACAGACAGGTACTTCAGTGGCTTCAGTTTCACTAATGGCCCTCTGAAACAAACAGGAAATCTCAGGATCTTTTTCCTGTTCGACGACAAGTGATTGTCGTTTGTCACCCTGATTAGATTAAAGAGAATGAATAGTTAAAAGAGGATCACTGTGATCAGTACCTTTTGATTGATCCAAACAAGAAGTGAAAGTGACCTCATCAAAAGCCTGACCAATAAATGTGACAGCTAAAGGAATATTTGCCTTATCAAAATCATTCTCAAGAGCTTTCTTTGCCATACCTCTGGTAACTGCACAAGCTGGGTATAAATCAGGGTATTCTTTTTCAATAGGATCAACTTTCTGATCCAGGAAGGCTTGTCAGTTACAAGTGGATTAACTACAACCTTGTCTCCAGCTAGGTCGTTGCCTCGTAACAAATAAATGCCCTCAATGGGTAAAAATACACTATTCCGACTGTCACAGGTCCTGAAACTCAGTCTGATGACAAATTTACAGAATGGAGAGGAACATTAACAAAGCCGCACTCTACTCTTTGAATGAGAACACTTTCATTAGAACAGGACTTCTAGGAGAAAGGCAAAGTACCTGATAATAAAAGACTCTGAGAAGCTCCTGTATCCCTTAAAATTTTAATAGGGATAGGATTGGCCATATCACCCAAGAGTGATATAGAACCCTTGGACATGAATGGTTCATAATTCTCCATAATAAAATCAGACGGGGGTTTATTAGATCCAACAAATGTACTGGTTTCAATACATGACCGTGACCTTGACCTCTTAAAAATAAGAGCATTTGGGATAGATCTATCTTGATTCTAATGCCTATATTTCAATTTGAAGCAATCAGGAATGACGTGTCCTTTTTTCTTGCAATAGGTACAGGTAGGAGGAGACAAGGATTTTAAATCAAGTTTATCAGAAGCTTGATTTTTAAACTTGTGCCAGATTGAGTTTTAGAAGGAGTCGTATTAGGCTGAAATACCTTTCTACCAGAAGACTGCTGAGTGAAAGATTTGCCTATAACAGAAACTTTATGAGTTAAGGAATACTCATCAGTGGCACGAGCACCATTTTCCAAGGTTTCAGTCTTATGCTCATTAAGATAAGTCTTAATGTCGCTATGGATACAGTTTTTGAACTCTTCAAGTAATAGAAGGTTTTTTTTGAGATTTTTATAATCATGTTGAACTTTCTTGGCTAAGCACCACCTCTCAAATAACTGCTCTTTTTCTTTTGCAAATTCGACATGAGTTTGTCCAGCTTCCTTTTTATAGTTCCTAAATTTTTGCCGATAATCTTCAGGGACTCATAACCCTTTAAGTTACAGTCCTTAACCAAATCATAGTCAGCACTTTGCTTTACTGACAGGAATGCATAGATTTTCCGAGCTTTGCCAAAAAGTACACATTTTAATAATTGATTCCAATACTCCCTTGGCCATTTCAAATTTTCAGTAACTTTTTCAAAATAAAGAAAATATTGATCTACTTCCTTTTCACTAAAAGGGGACTAACTTAATTTTTTTGTAATGTCAAATCTTGAATTTATATGTGAAGTGGAATCGTGCTTTTCTCTTGACAGCCCTATTTCTACATTTTAATTTGAAATTCCTTTTCATTCTTCTCTCTTTGCATCTGTAAGTGCATTTGTTTTTTTCTGTAATTCTATTTGTTCTTTCGTTAACTCCAATTACATTTGCATTTGTTTACCATTCTCTCTTTCCTGTCTCTCTCTCTCTCTCCTCTTTCTCAAATTGCAACTGCAATTGTTTCTCTCTTTCCTCTTTCTGAAGCTCGAGCTTCCTTTACTCCAATTCCATCTTGTATTTCATTTTTAATTCCATTACTTTTAAGTCAGTCTGATACAGACTTACTGACCGAAGCCAAAACACTTTTATCGAGAACATTCTTCTCTACCAAATACTGAATCAAAATGTTTTTAATTTCTTGTTTCGTTAAGGAAGATTTTGCTTCAGAAAGATCGTATTTTCTGGCAAGTTCAAGCAATTTATCTTTTTTCACACTATCCAACTACTCCTGAGTAGGACTAGAAAGAAAAGTTTCTACTTTTGATGACCTTGTGAATAAAAGCCTGTTGTTTTCACTAAAGATTTCAAACAAAATGTAAAATAGTACTTGGGATTTAAAACCTAGGGGAATTTAAATTTAAAAGAACAACTTTCTGAAACATTTTAGCCAAAATTCTTATATCCCGAAGACGAGAACCCAATTTTCTTTTGTTACGTGTAGGCTCGTACAAAAGTAACAAAAGAAAGGAGTAGCCAACAAGCTTTGAATATTTTAACAAAATAATTTATTTCCCTAGGAAACAAAATAAAAATATGAAATAAGATTTACGGTTTGTGAACATAATCCAAAAATTAATCCTAGAATTCAAAATATAAGTCCTATACCTAAAAGGTTCTAATTGAACAATTAACTGGTAATGCCCTCGTGTGGCTGACTCAAACACAACTCGCTCAGCTTAATGCTGCCAAACAAAACAATACCTCAGTGACATTATAATTATCCAAGTCAAAGGTGATACCAATGCAAAAGAAGGTGGAATATTTTCATTCTTTGCAGCGATTCCAGCATAATTGAAAAGCTGCGGCGTTAGGGGCTATCGGAACTGCATCCGGAATGATACTTAAAAAGACAATTGGTTGTCGTATAAAATAGGAAAAGGCCTTTGATTACCAGGAGCGAGTAGTCAAATACCCTCTGGCGGAGGTCTTTGATTACTCGGTCACAGAAGATCACTCTGTTGGTAAATTCAGTCACATATTGTCGTATTTGATAAGAGAACCGGCACTCATTGGGTTGCATATGCGGTGACACCCCGACATTGTTTGTATTTTGACTTGTATGGACTTATGATACCAGTTGAAGTTAACTATTTAGCAAAACACGGAAAACAACCATTGTTAAATTCGACTATACAAGTATAAACACGGTTGGGTGGTCCCATATGCGGTCATCTTGTCGTTGAAGCGCTTCATGCATCTGAGCGTTACCATCCCCGTAAGCACGTATTGATTTCACAGAACGTTTAATGGTATACAGATATCTAGTAACATTTACAGATGTTACTCAGTTCGAAGACGCAGTGGATCTGAGCAGGCTTGAAACCAAAGCGGATTTGACTGAATTTATTAGTTGTGTTCTTCTTGACGTCGAGCTAGGTGAGTGTTAAGTATATTCAATTTGTATTGCTTATTAGTTAGGAGGTTTGTTTTAAAAATAGTTTATTTCAACAGATGCGATTGATACTGTAACATTGTATGTTGGACATGCCTTTGCACAAAATCAAATTCATTTTCTTCTTGACCTGAATAACTGATTTCCTTTTAATTTGTAAACACCTAATACATAGCTAAAATATCATCTATGTTTATGGGTTTAATATTAGGATCATTATTAATAGAAGTAAACATTTATTTGGGTCTGGGTCTTGGTTATTGGAACTTCCCTATAAATATGCATGGCCTACCTTATATGTTTCAGATTATATTATAATTTTAATAAGATACCTTCTGATTATAACCAAGATTTTATTTTGTAAACATTAACGAGCTTCTGGAAGGTTATTTTCCATTCGGTAATTGTGACCTGAGGTGAAGTAGAAGACAATATGATAAACATATGAATTACTATAGGACTGTAGAATGATCACATTTTGTTAACTTGCAGGTTTCAGTTGTACATTAATAAATCCAAGATCAAGGGGTTTTGTTTGTAAATCAGAGAAGTCAGCTCATGCTAGGTACAACATGTTGAAGACATTGGATCGACATGGATTAATGATATAAATATTTGCTCTTCCACATAAGCCATTATTTGGCATTTTCCACCATATGCTCAAAATGCACACCGTCAACATAATTTTATAATAGAGACTTAATTTATTTATTGCAACATTGTAATTGGGAGCAATGCAAGTGGTCACAGGTCGAGAAATAAAACTTCATTATGCTCTCTGAAGTTTTGGGGGTCAAGGGTGTATCTCTTGCTTTCACACTTATTGGATAGAAGGTATTGGTCAAAACGTACACAGAGAATAAAAGTCACGGAGAATGAGAAACAGAGACAGCAGGTCCTCAGATGTTGCAGATATATACTGACAAGAATATTTCAAATGAAAATGTGGTAAGTACACATATACTAATTTACAAATATACAACAATGACAGCAAATGGCTAGAAAGTATTTGTAGAACAGGTATGCCCACATTGCAGTAATGATATTAGTGTGGTGCTGTTTAAATTTATTCTGCAATGATCAGCTCATGTCCGCTATAACAAACGTAGTAAACATTTTGCATGAGCAAGTCATGTTAAATGACAAAGCTCGTCTAGGCATAGTAATGGGATAATAGCTATTACCATATTATTAAGTCAATCCAGGCATAAGAGTAGGATAATAGCGATTGCATATTATTAAGTCAATTCAGGAATAAGATTGGGATAATAGCGATTGCATATTATTAAGTCAATTCAGGAATAAGAATGGGATAATAGTGATTGCCTAGTATTAAGTCAATTCAGGAATAAGAATGAGATAATAGCGATTGCCTACTATTAAATCTAACCAGGAGTTAGAATGGGATAATCGCTGCTGCCTATTATTAAGTTAAAAATAGGCTTAGGAATGGGATAACAGCGATTGCCTATTATTAAGTTAATCTAGGATTAGGAATGGGATAATGTCGATTGCCTAATATTAAGTTAATCCATGCATAGGAATGGGATAAAAGCGATTGCCTATTATTAAATCAACATTCCTATCGACTGTTCATTGTTCATAATGGGCAAAATAGGTTCAGAACTAGCTTTATGGCTTTCTCTCATATAACTTTTTTAACAATTCTAAACTCAGGGGAATGATACTATTTGTTTTGTTTCCAGATCACAACCATGAAAGTATTCATAAAGCAGTTGATTACAAATCCACTTAGAACTAAAATAATTGATCTGCTGCTGAGGTACATCATAGAGAAAGCAAGTAATATTTTACTTATATCTACTACATACCTTTTGTAGAACATCATTGTTGATGTATGTTGTTAGTTAGAAGCTGAACGAAATTACCTTATATTTAATTGTATTTTAAAACAGTACAGGTATATAATTGTTCTATCACACTCTCTTAGCCGCTTCACTCGGATTGTGATTAGCTTTCCATTACCTATAAAAGCATTCTATTTTATATGGTGTGGGGGTGGGTGTGACAGACGAAGAGAGAAATCGCTTATTGTACATTTTGGTAAGTATATTGATATATTGATTTATACTGAATAATGTACATTGACAAAACATTAGACCACTTCTCAAGTTTGATAAAATATTTTAGAAGCAGCTTTATTTCTTAATCAACTTCAAGGTACTGATTCACATAATAGCATATATGGGTGGCATCTCCCAATTCGAGGATAAGGTCATCAACTAAGACAGTTGTATGCACATAATTAGTTATTAACATGTGTATTTGTTGTCTGTTTGTTATTTATAAAAATGTTAAAGGAACACAAATAAAATTCTTAAAATCTTCACTTAGTTGCTGCTTTATCATTTGTATCACATATTAAATTACAGTACTTTTAATCCAGTGTAAGATTTTGTTAGACGTTTTCAGATGTAACCCTTTATAGCGGTAGGTTCCATACTTTTGACTAGCATGAAGATGTTATACTCATTTATTGCAAAATCATGGAAGGAGGATAGCTATAAAAATAAATTTCTATTTCAATCTTTTGATATTAGGTCTACTGACCATGCACTCCTTGCGTTTAGACCAGTCTTTCTAAATTCCTACATAATGGCATGTGACGATCATGCAGCAACTTGGAATAACCCCCACAGCTGTGAAATATAATTGTAAGGGGCAATGGTAACAGTTCCTTTAGATTTTGATATCTTCCAAATATTCATTTTATGCAACAACTTCCCTGAAGACCATTCCTACCTACAAATTGGTCTTCTTAGGACTAAATTCCAGACAATGGCATGCAAGGGTAATGCAACAGCTTGAAATAACTCCCAGAACGGTGAAATTATTATGTTGGCAATAGTAAAAAAAAAAAAAAAAAACATCCCCTCAGACCGTTCATATCTTTCAAATATTCAATCTATGGAACAACTCCCATCATGACCATTCCTATCATTAAAAATAGTCTTTTGTTCGGGCGAAATACCAAAATATGGTATGAAAGGATGATGAAGGAACTTAGAATAGTCCCCAAAACGGTGAAATATAACTCTGCGTGGCAAAAGTGACAACCCCTTAAGACTTTTAATACCTTCCATATATCTTCTTTGAAACAACTCTCTTGAAGATCTTTCCTACTTTTACAACAGTCTCTAAATGATTATATTTCCAAACGTGGAATGCAGGCATCATGCAACAACTTTAAATAATCTTCATAACTGTGAACTATAACCCTAAGGGAAACAGTAACAGACCATTGGGACCTTGAATACATTCCGAATATACATTTCATTTAAACAACTCTCTTTAAGGTAGCACAAGTAGATTTAATATCCGTGAAACTTTAGTACAAGGGGATATATTAATCGTCCCGTTAGCTTTTTTCTTACCTTCAAACTACCCTTTAAGGATTAAAGTCTGAAAATTTATTTCAGACATCATGGAACAGTTAGTTTTCCTCACTGACCAATAGTTTTTTGCAATGTTCTTAACAAAATGTCTCATTCAGTTTTTCCCAACAACACGGAACCACACCTGTTACAAATATACTATAACAATAGTATTAAATAAACAAATAAATAAATAGAAAATAAACAAATCAAAATTTAAATATATTTTATTAAATATTTCTTTTTTCAAACATATTTCAGACCCAAATATTGTAAAAATTATGCCATTACAGATCATATTATATATAGTATAAGATACATATGTAAAATCGTTCAAAACAAAAATAAACTAATTAAACAGCTGAAATTTGTAATATATATATTGTGATGGTGGATGGAAATTTAATGTGTAATTTACTTGACGTAGTTCTTTAATATACGATGTGGCTAATTTCGGACTTATTTACACCGAGATTCAAAGTTACCCTCCCCCCCTTTTCTACGGAACCGAAACGTACCCAGGTCAAAACGTACTCAAATCGAAAAGTACCCAGACAGAAACGTACTCAAGTCAAATCGTACCCAAATTAAAACATGACCCACACTCGCTTACAATAATGAAATAATTTTAGTGTATTGTGTTTCATGACAGTGACTGGCCTGCTGAGCAATGGAAATCGTTAGACGCAATAGAACTATTACAGTATATGATCTAACTCCAACGCACATTAAGAAATACGTCTTGGAATTAAGCAGTATCGTTCCAATATATCTATGTTGTGTTTTACCTTGGAGAAAATTCTGACAACTGATCTGAACCGTGCCTGATGACTACTTCGTGTGTTTTAACCAGTACTCAAATGCACTTGGTTCATCCAATTATTAGCGGCAGTTTTGAAAATGGTCATGGAAAATACAGTAGTGTTTTATTATTTTTAATATAGTTTTAGAAAATGGAATTAATTTTTGAAAACTGACGCTAATAATTGTATGTACTTTTGTTTTGAGTACTGTTTTGGGAGGGGGTCTTGTTTTAATTTGGGTACGTTTTGACTTGAGTTCGTTTCGACTTCGGTATATTTGGGTACGTTTTGACTTGGGCACATTTGCGTTTGGGTACGTTTCGACTGTAAACCAGGACACATACTGGAGTAAAACCATATAGGTTTAGTTATACGTTTGGATTTGGGATGAAACGTTCCGCAACAGTGGTCAGCTAAATGTGCACAGAAACACGAGTCATTCAAAGGAACCATTTAAACGTGAAGTATGTGATGATAGATTTAGGCAGTGCCGTCACTAGGGGGTGAAGGGGGTGCGGACCGCACCGGGTGACACCATCAGAGAGGGTGAAACCAAAATGACTGTGTATTAAATATTTGAATTTTTGTGCAGGAAGGAGGTCCATTGGGGTGACACCATGAGTTACCGCACTGAGTGACACCAACCCTAGTGACGCCACTGGGTTTAGGCCTAGTCTAGAGTGGAAATGTTAGTAGCACATGATAGAACATACTGGAGAAAAACCAGTAAAGTGTGAATTATCGGATCAAAGATTTTGTAACAGTGGAATTCTGAATGAGCACATGGGGACACATACTGGACACAAATCATGTCAGTGTGAAATGTTTAGTAAAACGTTTAGACAGGGTGGACATCTACGGAGGCACATGAAGCAGCAGTAGAGCTGAACAGACGACTTGGCTGAAACCTTATTTATAAAAAAATAAAAGCTCCTACAGAGGCTGAAAAAAAAGGTCAATGACATAAACCGAACCTCCTAACTTTTATTATTACCATATAGTTTGAAAAACAGATAATAAATCGTTTGAGTTAGCTCATTTCCGTTACTTTTTGTTGACGTATTTTTTTTCAGATTTTTATGCGATTTGTTTACTCGCGGGTTACTCAATTTTTGTCGTTCAGCTCTACTGCTGCTATGGTTTTTATCCAAAAATTGTATCAAGTCCATTACGATATCTTGACCTAGGATCATGTAAATTTATTGTTACAAAACCAAAGGGAGGAGCTTGTGCTTTTGAAAAGAAATTTTTAAATTTGTTCATGTCCATGTCCCCAGAACACCAAGTATAATAAATATTCTGCAGCGTATGATTATCACCTCCGTTGAACACAACTAAAATGTTACAGTTATCCCTGATTACTTTTGGAATTTGTGTATATCTCTGGGTAACATAAATCACGTCTGTATTTTTGTGACGGCCTCGAGAAAATATTCTAGCTGGATTGGATTGTTTATCCAGCATAACATCATCATACACTACTAAATTATTAATGAATCCATCCAGATCATCTACGGATGGCGCTTCATCAATATCAGTAATAAAGTCTATGACATTATCTTCATGCAACAATTTTGCGTTTTCATTCAAATCTTTAAGTACTTCTTAACATCGCTGATCATCTACAGATGGCGCTACTAAATATAATTTATCCCACTTCAGCCATCGCATTATTAGATTAAGCAATAATTGCGTTTTTCCACTTCTGGACGGACCTATTATAATCATTCTGATAGAATTCGGAAGCTCTGGATGGTGTTTTACTGGTTCTTGTTTTCGTGTCGCAG
>JAECUM010061292.1:0-25460 GCA_016617855.1 Megalonaias nervosa
TATAATTATTATCATCTAAAACGAAGACCACTTCGGGAAGTGAGACCACTTCCTGCTATCAGACTAGCGGTTATATTTTTTTTCTTTTTCTGACATTGGTACATCAGCCAACTCTGTTAGTTTTTGATTAGCAACTTGATTTATTATTTTACTGACATTTGCAGGCATTACTTCAGTGCTAGGTAATTTTAGTGGTTGAGGTTTTCGTCGTATTAATCGTGTTAGTCTATCTTTGATCGCTGAAAATGCTTTACCAGCGAGATTACCCATAGCACCAATACCTTTTTCACGAACAACATCAATAGCTTTCATACCCAGTTGCTTTGCGATCGGTATTGCTTTTGGGACTATCCTTCTAAGTAGACCCTGAACAACATCACCTAGTCCATCTCCGTAGGTTGTTTTGTATACTGGTAATCGTGAATTTATTACCCTGACCATGGTTGGTCCACGTTGAGTACTATATACGATCATTTTATTATAGTAATTGTATTTAATTACGTACTTAGTCACTGTAGTAGTCATCGGCAATTTCATTAATAAGAGACTGATAAACATCAACGTCCATGATACCGCCTGTAAATAACCGTCTGCAAATATCAGCCGCCTCATTAATTATTTCTGGAGAATTATTACCAGCTCGTTTTCCCCCGATGAGGATTTCTAGTCGATCAACATCAGAGATAACGTTATTTGGACATAGAGTAAAATTACCTCCGATAGAGAGACCTTCTCCAGTAAATACGAAATAAGATTTTGGAATAATTTCATCAATTTTAGATTTTGGTACTCCTAATTTCTTTAATTCTTTTTTAGATTCTTTTATTGGATTAATTAAATGACTTAAGTCTTTGATATCATCGCCACGATATAAATGTAATTCTATTAATTTTTTATGTACGTCAACATATTCAATTATTCTGTCAATTTTATTCTCCCTAGGCATATACTGTTCAAATGGTGGTTTTGGTAAATCAGGTAATCCGAGTTGTTGTAGTGGAGTTCTTTTTCTCGTTCTTTCCGTTCTCTTGCTTCTTCTTTTTCTCGTTCTTTCCGTTCTTTTGCTTCTTCTTTTTCTCGTTCTTTCCGTTCTCTTGCTTCTTCTTTTTCTCGTTCTTTCTGTTCTCCTGCTTCTTCTTTTTCTCGTTCTTTCCGTTCTTTTGCTTCTTCTCTTTCTCGTTCTTTCCGTTCTTTTGCTTCTTCTCTTTCTCGTTCTTTCCGTTCTTTTGCTTCTTCTTTTTCTCGTTCTTTCTGTTCTTTTAATTCTTCTTTTTCTCGTTCTTTCTGTTCTTTTAATTCTTCTTTTTCTCGTTCTTTCCGTTTTCTTGCTTCTTCTCTTTCTTGTCTTGCTTCTTTCTTTGTTAAATTAACGAAATTATTAAAATCCTTATTATAACCTCTGTATATTTTATCATCTGATTTAATTTGCTCAACGTTAGCACGTATGCGGTATATTACTCTTTGCCATTGTTCACGGGATTTAATGATATTTTGATGATCAGGCTTTAAGAATTTATCCCTCTGACCAAAATTCGTAGCAGCAAAATAAGATAAATCTTCAAAGTTTTTAATGTTACTAATTGTCTCAGTGAATTTCTCAGTAAATTTATCAAATAACTCAGCATTGCTCATTGAGAGAAGTTTTTGTTTTTGCGCCGTTGATATTGGTAGAGCAGTGGCGATGTCAGTTGGAAGTCCACGTAAAAGTCTTTTTGTCTGTTTTGTTCTCTCCGCTATTTTTTCAGTTGCCTCAGCGGTTTTCTCTAAAACAGGAAGAAGAGGTTTAGTTGTCTCTGTAATTGGTTTAAATAATTGTTTTGTATCCTCTTCAAATTCAATATGAGATTCTTGTCGTTCTTGTAATTGTTGCTTGACAGCATCACGAACAGGTAAATATTTTCTGATTGCTTCTAGTCGCTCTCTTGCTAATCTAGCTGAATGAGGTTCTCCGATGACAACCATATTAATAATATTTATAATAATTGTTTAAATTACAGCAGCAGGCAGGGTGAACGACAAAAATTAAGTGACCCGGCGAGTAAACGAAACGCACTATAACATAAAAAACAAAAAAGTCAAAAAATAAAATAACAAAAATGAGCTAAACCGAACGATTTATTATTCGTTTTTCAAACTATACGGTAATAATAAAAGTTAGGAGGTTCGGTTTAGCGTTATTGACCTTATTTTTCAGCCCCTGTAGGAACCTTTATTTTTGTAAAATAAGGTCTGTACAAAGTTGTAGGGTTCACCCTGCCTGCTGCTAACGGTTATAACTTCAGCTTTCCACATGTTCGTATTTCGTCTACAATTGTAGAATATACAACAGTAGAAAATACTAGTGCCGTGGAGGTTACAAGTATTAAATGAGGAATTGTGAATTTGTAAGACACATTTGCACCTCGCAAAGGATTAAACAAACTATGTGGACTAAATGAAAACAATTCATAATGGTGACATAATCGTGATGTGCACGATATAAGCATCAACACTGCAGGTAAGATGTACACGTATGTTGAGTTTATAGCTTAGATCAATGCTTAGCAAACTCGGTTCAGCAAATCACAAGCTGGTGGGCGAAGAACGGTAATTCTGGTTTGTACCACGACACTAAAGGCTACAGAGTTATTGATCTCGATTAGTTCGATGTTACATCATAATAACATTGTTGCACCGTACTAATTTTGGAACGATATCAATCTGGTTTTCTGATGATTCAGCAGTTGTGATAATAATTGACGTAACCAATTCCAATCTTTGATTGTTCTTGAAATTATCATTTCATGGATAAGGTATCAGGTAGGTAAGTTATCAGATAGGTAAGGTATCAGGTAGGTAAGGTAGGTAAGGTGTCGGGTACTTAAGCTGTCAGGTAGGAATTTGTATCATGTAGATCAGTTATCAAGCAGGTAAGGTGTCAAGTAGATAAGGTATCAGGCAGGTAAGGTGTCAGGTAGGGAAGGTACCAGGTAGATTCATTCATGTTGATTTCTACTGGTTCTTTTTGGTTTGAGCAAATTGTAACAGGGTAATTTTGCTTTTGTTGTTTTAAAAAACGTTTGCAGAAAACTATTAATCTATTTTCAGTCAATGTTGTTTTCATGGTTTCCAAGGCAATTTATTTGATTATGAGGTCATACATCCTGGGATATAATCATAATTGAATGTAACAAACGTGGCTGCTCATTTTCGAATTTTTCCATTTCGTCTTGAAAAACTTGCGAGTTGGGGTCCTAAGCTAAATAAACATACTCTAAAATAAGACTAACTAAACCCTGAATGCAAACTATTTCACATCATGTGGACAATATGACAAGTTACGTCTTAAGTGACCCAAAGTACGATTTGCTTTAGTGCATAATTCTTGAGTTTAAAGGTGCTACTTTAGATCGCTAGTAACTGTGACCCTGACATATTTTATTAGATTGAGATTTTCGAAAGAAGCATCTTCCACTATAATGACATACTGGTTTTATGGCATATCGTTTTTGTGATTTGCATTATATTTCATTGTTTAGGCTGGAGTCGCATGCCCTAATTTGGTGCCCAATATAATATCTTATTACTGCCATATGGCGGCATTCCAGGATCCTGGTGGGTTTTGATTGATCTATACCATACACAGTCACCTGCAAAGAGGTGAATTTCTGAATCAATTTCAGTCATGATGTCACTGATGTGCAAGGACAAAAGTACTGGTCCAAGTACTATTTCTTGATGTACTCCATAACCAACTTTGAACCAACCAGATTTGGAAACATTTCACACCATACCTAATAGACACTATCAGGCACGTTACAAAGAACTCTGGTGAGTGAGACTGGGCGGCGCTAAGTTCTGGCCATAGTGAGATAGCCATTATTGAACAGTGACATATATTTGCCCGAGACCATCATTCTGGAATTTTTCAAATGTTCAGAGATTGCTGAAAAGGTATGTAAACACTGACGCCAACTGTGAAGACAGTTCCTTAACTATATTTAGATGTGTATCATCAGGACCACAAACATTAAACCATGTAGCAGCTGGTGAACTCCTAAACACAAAACTACAATATTATTCATTTTAGGTACTTTTGGAAATATACATAGTAAAGCAATGTCATGGGGATGGGTAAAAACACTGCAGTATTAAATGTCCAGTGTTTCAGTTTACTCTGCATCTGTTTCTACTAACTAGGCATCTGTCTTGAGTGGATAAATGCCCCGGGAATCTTTTGTTCCCCTTATTGACGTATCTCCAGAATGATTTTGAATCTGAAGTTAGGTTTCTGATCATGTTGTCAAAGTTGGTGTTATGTGGATTTTAACATTTTCTTTACTTTCCTATTAGCTGATTCAATTTTATTCTAACTTTTTATATACCTTTAGGCTCTGCTTCAGCATGAATTTTGTTCCTTCAACGAAATAAATTCCTGTTTTGTTTGTAATCCCTGGCATAGACCGAACCGATCGACTCAGTTTTGGAGGAACATTTTTTCAGCAGTTGTAGTTAGGAAAGAGTTGATAATTTTCCAGTTACGTCAATATCCCTCTTGTTTTCAAGACTGTTTGATTATTGAAATTTGTTGAAGGCGCCAGCTTCAGATCGCATCGCATACAACCAATTTCCATTCCTTTGCAAATAGAGTTTCGACGATTTTTGTTGTTGGGTATACTCGTATGAATAGTATACAAGCTGGTGTTATGTCTCACTACATGTAAAGGCAACATATTCAGTAAGAGTCCGTCTTGTCACGTCACCCCACATGCACGGGCAACAGATTTAGTAAGTGTACGTCTTGTCACGTCGCACCACATGCTCAGGCAACAGATTCAGTCAGTGTTCGTCTTGCTATCAGCTTTTTGGCTCACTTGAGAATGTACAATCTTATTCTAAGGGTGCATCTTGTTCCGAGGAAGCAATTAACGAGCAGAGGCATAAAAAAACAGGTTACTTTTTTTTTAAATAATAAAACAGATGAGCCATACAAATTAAGTCACTTACATGAAATGTTTATGAAATGGTAGCGTACTAATGACATGAAGTACATTATGATCAAAAGCATTGTTAGTAAAAGCTGCATCAGTTAGTATCACAAGGTTTTCGTCCTGTGTGTCAAGCAACTAACTAGCAATAAAGACTAAAATACTCATGCGTATCTTGTTATTTCTTATATGACCATGCCGGTGGCCTAAGTGGATTAGAACGTCGCGGATTCGAAGCCTGGCCAAGTCATAAATACGACTTATAAAAATGGTACTAGCAGATGCCTCGCTTGGCGTTCGGAACTAAAATATTAGTTTTAGGACTGGCCGTCCTGGTGTTATGATTATGTGACTGGGTGGGACATGATGCCACAGTGCTAGACATCACCATAAGCTGCCACAATGCAGACATCGTAGCAATATGATTCAAATTGTAAAAGCTGCGTTTTAAAATTCCCCAAACACAACACATTTCTTATATGCAGGGTTGAATTATACATGCTATGGGTGTTTAATAAATGTTTTCATTTATTCTTTAATCATCTATTGTGGTGGCAAGGGGGAGAGAAAGAAAGCTATAGTATTCTGTGTTCCAGGGTTCATTTGTGCTGGTGCATCATAGCCTGTGGTTATAAGGGTTCTGGGTCACTAAGTTTCTGGTTTGGATGCAAGTGTCACCAAATTTGTCTGATCACTGCTCCTATGATTTACCCATCTTGTGGAAATGGTTTGTTCACAAGCATTACCTCCCGCATCCGAGGCGGACGCTCTAACCACTAGGCCAACGGAGCGGTCGAATTAGATTGAAATTTTATTGTGCGAATATGAATTTTCTCTATATAGACACACATAACTTGATGATGGAATCTAAAATAAACAACAACAAAAAATACGAAAACAGAACAGCTCGTATCAGGACGCAAGTGATTATTCTGCTAATCATCCGCCTATAAAAAGTAAAAGGACGATTGCAATGCAAAACTATTAAATGACTATATTAGGCTTAGGCCAAAAATGTATTAGTCATCTTGATGATAACGAAAAAATTACAAGGCTAAGGGAGTATCAAGGCCAACTATTCAGAATGAATGAAAGCTTGAGCTGTATAAAAAAAAAAATCATTGTTTAAAAACATTGAGATGAAACGTAAGTTGCATGTAATAAGAGCGAAACCAGACATGGCATTACACAAGATGACTAAAACATACCTATCGCCGCTCGATGCCAAAGAATTTATCAGGAAGGATGGAATCAATGCCTATGCTTATGGCTAATAGTTGTTGGGTTTTTTTTTTTCTTATTAAACCATTCAGGAAGAACATTCATTCTAGATCCAATATCACTATCAACACTAAAAGCGCTCCTCACAAAACACTCTAAAACAGTATACATGCCATCAGACGAGTACCCGATAAAGCACGATCCCCCCAAAACTATAAATACCATTAAGTACATGCCCTAAAAGTACATTCTTTCTGTGCAGCCCAAAACATTATAAATAACGCGGTCGCAAATCCTAAAAGCATGTTCATTCTAGATTCTCGAAAACACTAGAAATACCATGATGTGCACCTCCTGAAAGCATAGTGATTCTAGAGCCTCTAAAACGATATGAATATTATCAAGCATATTTTTTTTTTTTATAACATATTACATCCGGATGTCCTGAAAAACCGTGGATACCTTATTTAAATTCCCAAATGATACCAAAAACACCATATTTTACCCCTAATAGGTCGAAATACTATCAAATCAATCGAAACCGCAAGGGAAAAAGAGTGCAGAATTTCTGTTCAGCTACTCTCAGTGGTTCTGTTTGGACTGTATTTATTTCATGTTAGCCATTTTATCTTGAGACAATTCATATAGATATATTTTACAAGGAACGCGTCCATCGCAAATAATGGCTAGCTCGCCTAATAGAGCCGGACTGGGTTTCTCTTCAACACACTCGTACACAAACATCTTCATATTAAATCTTTTCCAACTCTAAATTAAAGTCTGTATCGCAGCCTGCAGAAACCAAATTCACTGCATACAGGGCAGAATTACGGACCATGACCGTTATCAACAAAAAGTCACATTCCTATCTGCTATCTTTGATGCCCAGCTACCTCACTTTTTCCTTTAAAGTTTCAATACTCCGTTTTCACTAATAATTTTAGTATTCTATATTCAGACACCAGGTTAGCACAGCAGTCAAGAGTTGAGTGCTCCAAATACAGAGAGAGAGAGAGAGAGAGAGAGAGAGAGAGAGAGAATATGTATGTATGTATAACCGTCCCACGTATTAGTCAGTTGCCCGTGATATCGGCTTTGATATGAGGTTAAGACGCGTTGCTCTTTCCTTGGGGTGATTCTGCATCCCGCGCGTGCGTCAGCAATTCAAATCTCGGGCCAATCGCCGATGGATACATAGGTGTACTCTTCTGTCGGGATTAATACAAAAAGGTGAGCGTTCTGGTGGATTAAATGCCATGGCTCAAAAGAAGAGAGACTATTCTTAACAAAAGTCAGTCGAAATAAATTTATTAATTACTAGCAAGCAGTATGATAATTTGCTTGATCAACGCTGACGCTCCAGCACAAATCATGCCTTAGTTGCTCTCCGTTATCAGCAATATCAGGGAAAAAAGTCGGAGAACAACTTGTTGGTATATACTCAGTTATACTTATTCATGTGATTGAATCAATAAATACACGAGCAGCAATTCTGTCAATGTTAATTAGGAAAATGAGCGGGCCTAGAATAGATGTCAGCAATTGGCGCCCTAGGCGAACCATGCAATTGCCCCCCCCCCCTCCTTTTCAAATTTGGCACTCCATTTAACTTGGCGCACTAGGCAACCACCCAGTTTGCCTACATGGACGGGCCGCCCCTGCAATATGATTAAAATCTGATTTTCACCAAAGGACAGTGAAGATCTGATTTTAATCAGATTGGCAGCTCCTGATGAGGGAGTAAAACAAAGATGGATTGGTCCATTGTCTTCCAGGGTAAGAATAAGGAAAAATATACAAATCAAAATGTTCATAATAGCCTAGCATGGAAATAATGCATTTTGTTTTAAATAAGTGTACTGTGGATTAAATCTATATCTATATTTCTAGCTATGAGTAGATATAACCGTACATTTTTAAAAATTATTTTATAAATGTATTATGACGGCCCCTTTAGGGTTCATCCATTATTTAGGCACATAAAACAATGTACAGGCATTATCTCATACAGCTAGAAGAGTATGGATATAGCGATTACAGTTCATGATGTGGTGGTGTAATATTCGAGACCATTTCAGTTCACGATGTGGTGGTGTAATATTCGAGACCATTTCAGTTCACGATGTGGTGGTGTAATATTCGAGACCATTACATTTTATGATGTGGGGGGATGATATTCAAAACCATCCAGTTTTCATAAAGGTAAACGATTATATTCTTTCTGCTGCTTTCATCTTACAAAGAAAACGAAGTTAACAAAGCCTTTTATGGAATGTTATGACTCGTACGACATGTGATTATTGTGATTGTTGTTATTACTTTTATTATAGGCTAGATTTAAAATTTTCGGTTAAAATGACGGTTTAGGCTGCTTGTTCACAAAAAGTAGGCGATAGGGGGGAAAAGGTCACACAGGATAATGACGATATTACTCTGGGAATAAAAAAAAAATATTCAGGACCACGAAGGGCGTTGTGTTTAGGCTCCTAAATGGACGTGACCTAAAACAACCCCCCCCCCTCAGATGTCAATCTGGCGAGAAAACCACACACACACACACACACACACACACACACACTTAGTCTAAAACTGTATGATCCTTTTTTATGAAATTTGGCACAATATGAGCACATTCACAAGCGATTTTCAAACGAAAGACATCCATGGTCAACTGAAAAAATTTAATTCATTCCAACTGGAAGAAATATACTAGCAATGGATCAGAGTTAAGTAATGTATTCATTCATTCGGTTTTACCTTTCAGAGTAACAATAACACATACAAAACGAAGATCAATGTTAAAAAGAGCAGCTTTTTTACCCCACATTTTATCCCATTTTTAGTGATAATACATATTTTAAAACGTGTACCTAAAGGTCTACGTCATTGTTTACTTACTTGCAATAGTATTTATTCTCCCCCGATAAGAGAAAGGTCAATAGTTTTAGGGGTGTTTATCCCTTATTTCCCTTTTCTCTATCCAAATCGCACATTTTCACTCACGATGGCTGTCATCATATCAGAAACATTCAAGTGACTACATATAAATCCACTTAAGGGTGACGGAAGTAAACTCTTGCCAATTTGTGATCCATTAAGTTGACTAGTTCCCTATTTCCCGTTTTTACCCACATCGCTATTTATATCATGTGACAAATACGCATATTAAACAATACAACATTCAAAATTTGAAACAAGTTCACAATTTCCTGTATTAATTAATAATTGAGTTTGTGTATTCTCAACATGGATTTGGTTTTGTGTATTCTCAACATGGATTTGGTTTTGTGTATTCTCAACATGGATTTGGGATACTCAATTTCAGACTTAAATATTGACAACAATACGATCAGGAAAAGCAAGTTCTAGTAATCAAACAATTTTGGTTTTCACTACAGGTATTGGAAAACCATGAAATAATTTTTCTAAATCAAATTACAACTGATAATTTCTAGAAGGAAGCTGCACATACGCTTATTCAACAAAAGAAAGCATTTATTACGTGCCCATTTATATGACTGATCTGGTGTTCGATGCTGATGATATATGCTTAGTTCCGTGCCGCACACCCAGACTGCAATCTGATTAAAATCATATTGACTCCGATATTAACTATTTAGGTGTCTATATCGACGTACGGGCGCAAATATTTTTCGACACACTGAACTTAACCCTTGATAGATCCAAATTTTGTTTTCATTTCGATCCATACAGTATCATCGTATAATGAAATATTTCAAAACGAAAGGAAGGGGCAAATGATAACTAAAAATTCACATCTGTGTTTTGTTCCGAGTAGGGGATGAAGAACATGTCATTTATGGCGTATGAATACGTCTAAGCCTCGTGGCCACGGTGTATCTCTGAGTCGTATATGCACACTCGTTCCTTCTCCCGACCCGAAACAAAACACGAAATTTTGTATATGCAGTGCAAAGCAGTTTAGTTAAATGAAACACGAGTTATTTAATACTAATTATAAAGGGATTTAGGTGTTCACTAATTTAAACAAAATGTGATATTCGCTGTTTTTGGCTGAAATTTTTAAGTTATGTTGTTTCCTTTATTACCCCGACCCCTTGTTATATTGATTTGAAACGTGTGGCTTTTTATAATAACTAATTTACCAGTATTGCAACATGATTTACTTAAACAATCCTTGCACAGTCTTGTGAGAATTAACATATCACCCGTATATCAGTCAAACCCTAACACGTGCGGATGCATATCGACCGTCGATCAATAAAGTATAGTCATCTTCGCTAGCCAAGGATCCGATATGTTAACCCTATCTACACCTTGGCGGATCGAACATATTTAAGTGCTTTAACCTAGCGACATCTATTGAATATCATGCAGTGCCGACCTTAGGTTGACAGGACCGATTTAGCCCAATCGGGCCCTCGGGTTAGTAATTTTTAAATATATATATCTATAGAGAGATAGTAATTTTAAAGCGTTGGAAGAAATTTTAAAGCTCAATATCATATAAAACATGTTTTCCAAGTGCCGTGCTCACAGGTGGCCCCGTTCGTTAGAAGCAGGGAGCCCCGCCAAAATGATCCAAATCGGTCCCCGCGATTGCTAAGGCCGTTACTTATTTCATGAGTTGCCTCCCTTAGTATGTAATGCAAACTAACCAATAACGTGCAACAGCGTGCGTTGACATCACAGGACCCAGAACACAATTCATTTTACTATATATTCTCTACATTTGTTTCTCAGTACTGAACTTTCCACTGTGTGACAATCAATACAAATCATATGTTAATCTAAAATATCTTCAAAGATGACTTCATGGCTAAGTTCTTGCCATAGGTTTACCAGCATTTTTTTTTGAGAGGCTGGACTGTGAACAAATCAGCATGCAATGGAACACAGATTTCATTTCCGGATCATCACCAAAACCTTATTACTCACTGTACAATGTCGCCAAAACACACACAGACAACCACATCATAAGCTCATATTCTAAAGAATAAACAATTGCCTTTAAATCCATACCAAGAATGCCTCAATCTAACTCTTGTATCACCACCAAAAGGAGACAGGAAAAAAAAATGCTCTAAAAATAGACTGGGACTATATTTATGGGTACTGAACCAGAACTATTTTAATCTGTTTCCATCAGCCAATAATAGTGGAGGCAATTTACTTCAAAAGGACACTGTCAGCATAACATCAAATGTATGGCTACATACCAGAGAGAAGCCATTACATGTTTGAGTGAAAGGTATTTGCATAAACACGGACCGGCAGTGTAAAATTGCTTATTTATGAGTCTATTCAAGTTGTGTGATCCCATGTCTCGATTATGTATGATCAGTGTTCAAATTTGAACAACCTAATTTTGATTGGATGTGCTTGCCACTGCATCCAATGAAATTCACAGACCTGAAGCACAGAAAGATCTGTTCGATATGCCAAGTTGCACATAGGGTTAAGATATCTGAACCTTGGCTAGCAAAACGAAGTATAGTTGAAAAAGAAATTTGTCCGAATTCAATTCTTACCAGGAGTGTAGTGCCATGGGAATGGCATTCCTAACTATTTTACGTGTTCCCTTACTATTTTTGTGCTCGCCATTGTCCCACCCACCCCCAGAGTAAAATGTGTTCCCTCACTTCTTTATGTATCACTACTAAACCACTGGATCATACCTTCCCAACTGCCACCGTATACGATATTTGACTTCAAATTGTCATCACTTCTTTATTTTTCAACTATTTTTCAATCAAACATTCAGCATACGCTAAACATTTATACTAATTCACAAGGATACCAACATAAAATACTTCGATTTTATACAATGTGCTATGTTAATGAGAAGACGATAATGCTATGACGATTGTCATTTGATAATTTGGCATTAAAATTCATTGTCAAGATGCTTATTAACATATTGCTTAAGCTACATGTAACATCATTTAAAAAAAAGTATTTAAGATTATTACAACAAAGCTCAAGTAAAATCTATGGCACTGTTTGGTTTTGTTTTGGAGTATTTTAACCATCGCACATTTCAGACTGGGTAAGGTAACAATTCATGACAGCTTTTCTTTACTTAAATGGTGTTCAATGTGAATTTTGGATGCCAATAGCTGAAGATCACAAATTAACTGTATACAAATGTAAATAAAGTTGTAGAATTTAACAGCATATATTTATTCATATCTTCTAATCGCCATTGCTATCATGGGTGGGGTGAAGTCATTCTTTCATGTTAATTTTCTAAATTAAATATTATATTTATCCACTATTAATATTATAAGCAAACTAAACCAGAAGGGTTCAGATCCCTTATTCACAAACTAAATTATACGGGTTCAGATCCTTATTCACAAACTCTTCAACTTCAGTGTTCACTCAAACATTATATCCTTGGATTGCATTATGTTTGTGACATTTTTTAAAAATTACTTCGAATATATTATTCAATATTCATAAATAGCGATTTTCAAACATATATTGGTCTGAGAGGGCACTAAGGTTGAGAAGTTTATGAACACATGTCCAGTCTTCAAAAGACTTATTCTTTACCTTGCATCATATTTGCATGCAATACCCTCAAAGGCAACTCAAATTTTTTGAAACAGAATCACATTCAAACAGCATAATTTGCACACACGCCATGATTATAATTTACTGTGCCTTCTTTTAATTCTGTGCAAATAACTTCAATACTTGTAAAATACCCAAGTAGTAGTTCACTTGTTTATTTTACGGCATTTTCAAGACTTATTTATGCATTAAATATTCAAGTCCAAGTATATTCAAAATACTGGCATTTTGAAAGTGTTACCATAATACTCAGGCACATCTGCCTAAAAGACCATTCTGGCTCTAATACCATCTCTTAGTGTAACTTCCAAGGTTTTACTTTTTATTTACTTACTGCATGTTTGCAAGAATATTAGAAGCAGGTAAATGTTTTAGGGTGCCTTTCATAGCTGTAATCTTTACTCTTGTGTGATTGGGCAGGCTTCAGTTGGTTTAACGTGTGTGATTTTTTTATGTCATTCATACTCAAAACACTGGAATTGCGCAGAAGTTTCGAGTCACATGTACGTTCGAGTTGCACAAACATTCAAGTCTGTTTCACTCATAAAACTCTGTATAGAATTGCAAAAGAAATAAATTCTTTGAAAATTTTTTGATACAAGAATAATGATTTTTAATGCAAAATTTGTTATGAAAAACACTTGCCATAGACCTCAATGTGTTATGTGCTGTACTTTTGTTAAGCTTTACCAAGCACACAGGTAGCACACCATGCCTGACAATCTTTATATCATATTGCAAACAAGTTCATTGAATACAAATTTACATTTTCAAGATGTTCAAGGTTTACTCCATTCTTTCTGAAGCATATCTGCAGAGATGTTTATGAGGAGAAAGTTTACTTTCCACACAACTTTACAGCACATCTGCCACGTCAAGTTGTAGACATGAATTGATATGCTTGCAGAAACCGTTAATATTTAATCTTTTTACCTGAAGCATATCTACAAGAAAGTCCAAGTTACTTCTCTGTATGAAAATGTGCAGTACTTGTGCAAATTAGATAAAATTTTGTTAGTTCATTAACAGAACCACTCCAACATTACTGACAGCAATTGCAAAATATTATCCATGAAAATCTCTTATGGATAAACAAAAATATTCCTTGTAAATCTATTAAAAATTTATTAATGAGTGCGATACCTCAACAATAGGCAATTGTCTAAAACTTGGGTATATGTAACCTTAATTATGCTGAAAGTAGGTGGCCAAGTCCTTTCAAGAATTTAAAACCTTCAGGTTATAACCAGACTTTTTTTGGGCAAGAATTTCATTTCCTTGTATACCTTATAAAATGCTTACAAATAAACTCTCTCTCTCATCTCCAACATATTATAACAATGCCAAAGAAAAAGTGAAGAGTAATTTCATTCAACATTTCTTTATTTCCTTCATTTTGAGTTGCCTGTTTTACTTGCTCTTTGCTTGTTGATGATTGCATTTCTTTTGTGTGATGAAATTGATGCTGTATTCATTTTTAAGTGCAGTTAACACTTAACTTAATAAAAGCAAATTGACGTCTATGCATATATAAAACACAATGGGTCATAATAATGTGGTCAGTTTAATTCACTTGGATTTAAAATTTTCACTTTTAATTCACATTTTGTCCAAAAAGTTGTCCATTGTTGGGATGACAACGTTTAATCCTTTTCTTTGCCGTATCTCTCTAACAGTCTGACCAGCTTGAGATGTGTTGTCAAGAGGGTCGCCTGGCAACAGTTGCCAATGATCAAACGTGCATTGTGGGAAGGCTTGGCCGCTTGTGTTGCCTCTAAGCTCTCCAACGAAACCTACAAGGAAAGAGAAGAAAGTCACAAAGTCACATAACTTGAGATACAAATGCAGTACTTAATGCAGATATTGATATACAACTGTGTGAATGCAACTGTAGCTGGGTTTATTAAAGAGTAAATTACCAAATGTTCAAAGAAAATGGAGATACTACAAAGGATAGCCAGCTATCAGAAGTTTTTAGTCAGCTTCTTGAGAATAAACACATAATATTCACTTTTCATCAGGCAACAATTACAATCTTGCAAAATCTGCAACATAAATATAGCTCGTATTACAAAATATGGATAAGAAGAGAAAAAACAGTAAAGCCTATGGCCATGATATTGTTCAAAGACCGAATCAATTTTGTCCTAAAAGATTCACTAAATTCTCAAGACAACCATACAAATTGCAGCTCACATAACCAAGTGTGAACTTGTATATCATGTATTTTAACAATTTTGAAATAATACTAATGACTGTTACTTTGAACATCAACGGAGTTGAGCTGGTGTCATTGCAGTAGACCTAACAAAAATCATGCCTGGAAAACCATGGCCCTTAAAACCTTATAAAACCTGCAGTCAATCAGTCAACATTGTAAAAAAGATTTATCTTGATACTTTTTATAGTAATAATAAATAATATTTAAGATGTACTATATTGGTATAAATATGTTTAACTATGCTACTTCCATGGAAGGAAGACATTGCTGGTTATACCTATCACAGGAGTTCTCTAATGTTGAAAAAAAGAAAAGAAAATGAAATTTAAATAAAAAGGTGAAGTGAAAAGATTGGACTCACCAAAAGATTCATTCACTGGCATGTGGGCCCTGACCAAACTCAGCGGAGTACCATCCAATTCAGTTGCGCTGATGATGTTGCCTCGTTTTCGTGATATAATATTAAATACTACTCCAACCACTGAGCTAGGGCACTGCAACAGAAAAGTAACAACTGATTAAAATACTAACACAAATAAAAAGGCATAGGGCCTGGATTCATGCTCATAAATTTACTCCATTCAACAAAATGTTTGCCATGGGCCCTAAATTACGCACACACAAGAGCATTTTGGATTTTAAAAAAAATGATTTTTTAAATAAATTGTTAACAAATTAATGAAAAGTGAAAACTGTCATTGCATGATAAAATTGTAATAAAAATAAATTATTGTTATATTCATTTAAGAATGAGAACAAAACTTAATACATGTAAAGAAAATATCCCTTGCCCGATTAATATAGGTTGCAATAAGGGTAGGCAAATGCCATGTTACAATCTGTCTCAAATACTTTGCACCTTTATGGGTTTCCTTTTTGTTTAGCATTTAGCATGAAAAACGTGATATTAATGTGAAAATATTTTTAAAATATTTGGCAATTACCTGCACTTCAACCATATAGACGGGCTCCAACAGCCGTGGCTTTGCCGTCAACATCGAGGCCATCATGCACCTACGGGAAGCTGGGATGAGTTGTGAACCCTTACGATGAGCGGGGTCAGAGTGGATATGGGCATCATGCAGATTGAAACGGATGCCTCTTGTTACCTCTTCACATAAAACGCCCTAGAAGATGTCAATGAGAATAATATATAACCATGTGATTCCAAAGACAAGAAAAATACATGTACATTTCACTTGCTGATTACAAATCTATATTTAAAAACCCCAATTCCCCCAAGGTTTCCCCTCCCTCCCATCCCATTTTTGAGTGAAGAAAGGTCATCAGAACTATATCACTTCTTCCAAGAGTGAAGACATTTCTTCATGCAAATATGTACATTTTATGAACTGAAGTGAGGTGATATTTCAAGCATGTGTGTCCAAACGTAACTACATATAGTAGTGATGCCTTAATCTCCTGCTACAGCTTCACATGAACCAGGATTAATGATGGCTCTATGGATGCTGAGTGTGCCAACATTTTTGCAAGGTCTCCCTGCTATGACAATTAGCATGAGTGATTGATATTAGATGAGTACTCCTGGATTCTTTCCCTACACCTAAGAACTTACCCCATGGTAGTAGAACATGAATTATCAAGATTTCTGCTCTATATTAACCATACATAAACCTACTAGGTATGAAAAGACAACTGTATAAAAATTACTGCAATTGACCTTGAGATCTATCCTTACCCTGAATGACTTGGCTCCTGGGTCATAACTCGGAAACAATTAAGATCCCTAATTATGATGACATACATACTTGATAGGCATGGAGAGATAGTTTACATATAACTGGCTTGATCACTGGATCCATCTCTACTCCAGGGACTTGGATCCTGTTTCATAGCTTGTAAACAATCAAGACCGCAACCCATCACCATGTAAATACTTGCTGGGCATGAAAAGATACACATATCCCACTGATATTTGTCCTATCCTCAGGGACATTTGGCAGTGACATCTGTCCCTGGGTCAATCATTGTCCTCAGGGGCATGTCCTACTGACAGCTGTCCCTGGGTCAATCCTTATCCTCAAGGACATGACCTACTGACATCTATCCCTGGGTCAATTCTTATCCTCAGGGTCATACCCTAAATGCTTGAATTTAGGGATGGAGTTCTAATAGTGAATTAAGTGAATATGTTTTATAAACACAATGTTATTCTCAATTTGCATCCAAAAGTACCAATCGCTTCATTTTATAAGTTCTTGAATATTGGTGGTGATGTGGTAACAGTATAAACAATGTCAAAAAATGTCAGTCTCATCCTTCCTTAAATTATCAAATATCAAGGAAGAATATGATCTCATTCTGTTTGCAATACATTTGCCATCCTAAAACAAATATGACTCTTGAGAAGAAATTTATCTTGGGAGTTAAGATAACAACAAGGCAAATGAATGAGATAATCCAAATACCAGCTTTTGATTGGTTGAATGATGCTAATACTGCAAATAGAATTAAAGAAAACAGAAAATGCATACCTCATGGGTGACCCATTCAAAGCCTGCTTTCAAGGTGTCTTTGATTTCAGTCAGGTACTGAACCCCCTTGGTCAGGTCCACAAACATATTGGGGCCATTTCCATTTGGGCCAAAACACCAAATTTTCTTCGTCACATCAAGGTCAAAATTGTACGTTTCTACAAGGTGTCTATTCCTTTCTTTCAAGTCTTGATCAAATTTGATGGTTCCCTGAAAGCAAATTGTAGCCAACCATCATGATAAGGAAATCAAAGAATATTACATGAAATATGAAATTCAGCCCAAAGTAATGAAATGGCATTCAAATGAAATCAACATTTCGACAAAAATGGCAATGTGACTGTTCTCAAGATTGCTGTCAAACCCCTGAAGAAATCTGCTTTGGGGGAAAATGATTAGTGGAAGTTTTTGAATCTGTATGCTTAATATAAATATAAGGATAATATCATGAATGTAGGATCCATTAGCACTTCTCTAGGTTACAATAATGTATTTCAGAGTTTCCAAGAAGGATGAATTTATGGAATTTATGGTGGATTCAACATCTGAAAATTTTATCTTTCAAAACAATTGAAATATGTGTATGTTTACAAAATGATCAGCATATTACTGCAGGTATGCTTACTGTGTGTACATAGGACTTTGAATTTTAAAGTGGACTATTTCACTGTGAAGGTCCGGGATATAAATCAAATGGAAATGCCAGTATGTACTAGTAAGACTCTGGATCTTAATATGTCTAACTGGAAGGAACTGAAACCAACAATTTAAGTAAAATCAACTAGCAACTTGTTTTTCAACAATACTGACTGAAAATTCAGGAGACATGTTTATGTGAGTTAATTCCATATATTCCTAAATATCCTATCAGAAGTCCAAAAATACAGAAGATTCCAAATGAATCAATCAAGAATGTCTTTGAACGAGTTCACAGCAATCCCAAATTAGTGTATTAATTCAAAAGTCAATGAGCACCTTATTCCAATGAACAGCTTAAATAAATAATTCACATCAATTTTATCCAATTTCAACAACACAACTGCAAACTCTGATCATGGATTCCTGCAAGACTGATATAAAACAAGGATGATTTGTTTATCAAATCCTACAGAAAAAATTCCAATCTAACTGTAAACGAGACTTGGCCTAGAATGTTCCAAACTCAAATGCTATGTAAACACTATATTTACAACTCACAATCAAGCACATAGTTAAATATACTTAACAGTACCTGTTCCATTTCACCTGCCAATCCATCTGGCAGTGGCTCCGAGGTCATGAAAAGACGGCATAGCTTGTTGTTTGACTTGGCCAGACATATTCTGTCAGATATGTCACTCACGGTTTCTTGGTAGTTGACTATTGGTGCAGATTTCTATTGGAATGATTGTTACAAAAATTATTGATGAATGGAATTTTCTTAGCTTAAGCAAGCATTATTACAAAAGTGACACTATTTGGTGTACAAAATATCTTCTAAGTTTCAAGCACTTTAACCTGATCGAGCCAATTTCATTTCAGTTTAAATTTTTTATTAAATGTTTTCTCTAATTTTTGTGTTAAAACCTATTCATATATGTGTTTGAATACTCAAAGAATGTATCAAAATATACAAGACAGAATTATTAATATATTATGACTATTATCCCACATTGCACATACTGAAGAATAAATGTCCCGGTTGAATGGTTTTCAAAGGCCATCAGAAGACACATGGATTCAAAAGAAGAATCAAACAGAAATATGACTTATTTGTATGATTGCTAAAGTGGCCTCTTCAAATAGAAGGCTTCCAAGACAAAGTCCGAGTTTGGCAGGACCTCAAAACTCAAAAGCATAGGTTTTATTTCTTCTGCATCACCACATTTGACTTTGATACACAGTAAAAAGTACATGTGCAGAATTAAATCTGAATTCAGTATAATAAAAATAGTTGCAACAACAAGAAACACAAATTTATTAGTTTTCTCACCTTGATGGGTACACCTGCATATTCATTTTCCAGGTCATTAAGGCAGATTTCCAGATGTAGTTCACCTGCTCCAGCTACAATGTGCTGACCGCCATCAAATGTACACTGCAAAAGAGTCAAAAGAGGAGGTTTAAAAATTCTTCATTTATTTAATTCCTCATCATTAAGTGCAAATTCGTGTCTATTCTTTTCTTTAAAAAACAAAACTTGTGGTATTGAACTTCAAAAAATTAAAGGAAACATTAACATTTTTTAAAAATTGATCTACTTAGTGTTAAATTGGTGCATGAAACTAAAAAATTGTGTAATGCACAAAATGTAAATTTTAATAAAAATCTGCAATACTAGTAACAATATTTCTGAATGTCTTTGAATTGTTCCCTCATAACTCTTACGTACCCACCTAATGTACATTGCCAACTGCCACTGGAAAAAATTAACACTCTCATTTACTTTCAAATAGTAGTAAAATAGAAAATATTCACAGAAGAAAAATGTCATGCAAGACTGAGGACAGGAAATAACAACAGAAAAAAAGCCTACCTGAACCATTGGGTCAGATTTGGAGAGTCTTTTCAATCCTTCCACTAGTTTTGGAAGCTCTGCAGGATTCACAACATCAACGGCCACTTTTACAACTGGGCTTACCGAAAACTTCAAGACCTAGGGATAGAAATTTGAAGAGTTAGAATTATCCAATTTAAACATTTGGTTGCTTAAAAAACCGAGTCCAATATACGGAAAAAAAATGACTACTGAGGTCTTAGCTGAGGGACTGAACTAAACACCAACTAAGACCAATTGTTTCTTTCCAGTCACATTCTCTTTGTTGGACTAATTAATTTGGTGGTTAAAAATTCCTAAATGTTACTGCAGAAAGAAGCTCTAAATATAGTTCTTCTGTTTATTAATTTACAGTATTTTTTCAAATAATATTGTATTTGGCTGATTCAAAACAAAATCGGCATATAAATCTTCACCTAATCAGCAAGGTTAAATTTCTCGACCAATGAATTTTTTTCAGTGAGAAAGGCCGACAATCTTTTTTCCGATTACAAAGATCTAAATCTTGCTACATTTCATCTAAAAATTACCTTCAAGTTGTGTGCATGATCATATGTGGATATGGTTCCAGTCTTGCGGAGATACTTGTCAATGCCTACCAGGCCTACGATGTTTCCACAAGGCACGTCATCAACTGGCAATACAGTGCCTGCCATCATCACCACAGTCCTACGGGTAAGTAAAACTTTATATTCCATGTATGTTTGGTATGTTCTCTTGAATACTTCAAACAGGTGATAGAAATGTTCAATTGTAATCCTGGTAAATAATCTAACCATAAAATCCTTTGTACAGTCATGACAAATGCGCTTAAGGTCAAGAATCCATGCCAACTTTGGGACTGACATTATAAAACAAGCTAGGCATTTAATATAAGGACATAAGAAGTCACTTTGGATATGTGCAAGGTTTTATCATTTTAAATCCGTAAAACTAAAAACAAAAACATGCAGAGATGAATATATATCAACCAAATTCACAGCATGGACCCATTGCAAACAATTTAGCTCTTCTATAGCTCAAACATACTTTGTTGCAATATAACAAAGCACACAGAATTGGTCTACAAGTTCTCCAACTCTAATAAAGCCTTCCCCTATAAAAAAAAAAAAGCTTAACATGTATTTGAGAGAGAGTGAGAGATAAAGAGAATTGGTAAAATTTTGAAGTTAACTGTTTGAAAACGTCCACAATTTTTAAATTTGTACCTGGGTATGTTCTTAACAAAGAGGTCAATATTCTTCTCTTTGCCAGGGTTGTAGTCAGGTCCCATGATTCTAACGGTTTGGCCAGTTGCAACAGTACCAGAGAACACACGACCCACTGCATAAAATCTGCCCTTGTCTAAGGATGGTACCATTTTAGAAACGTACAGCATCAATGGGCCATTCGGATTACATGCCTTCATTGCTATAAACAAGAATCATAATAACAGAAAACAAATTTAGACAGCTGCACCAACCCCAAATGATTTGACTTAACTACACCAATAGTTGTTGTAATAGTTTGTTAATTAAAACAAGAATCAACTTAAATGACAAATTATCTAATTTACAAACATGCAGACTTTTATACCATGCATGCATCACAAGATGCATATTTGAAAAGATCATCATAGCCTATACAGAACATGATAGTGAAAAAAATTTAATATGCAAGGCATTTCTTTCGGCAATTTAATATGCAAGGCATTTCTTTCGGCAATTTAATCTTGAAAGAAAACTTCAGTCATGTTTTTAAGAAACTACCTTTATTTGTACTTTCTCTTTGACATCATATTCTGTTACCTTTATTTGTACTTTCTCTTTGACATCATATTCTGTTAAATGATAATACATTTATACAAGTTTAGCACAAGGTATTTATTAAACGTTAGATAAATAATATTTTTCATTCAAACTGCCACTTTAACCAATCCATTTTCTTTATGAAAGAAAGAACTACAAAAGTTTGGCATTAAAATAGATACCCTAAAAATCTAAATTTAAGCAATGTATTTTCAAAAGGAAAAATGATCAATAATAATAATAATAATAATATGATAATAAATAATGAACCTGTAGCTGCTGGATCATCAAGTGGTCCTTCATAGAGAATTTCTGTCCGATACTTTTGTGCCACCAAAGGAGAAGGCAAATGACAAATTATCATATCCAACATGGCATCTGCAACCGGCATCCATTTCTTCATGACTTTACGCATCAGGTGTTTGCCTTCTTGTTCTAACTCTTCTTGGCTAACTTTAATTTCAAGCTTCGCCACCATTTTCTCCACTTTTTCAGTTTCATTGGCCTTTGTTGCTTTCAGCATCTGCAATATTCAGATTTCAATCTATACGTAATTTTCGTAATGCACAATAGTCACTATTTTGGCTGTCATTGAGGTTTGTTTTATGCAACAAACAGATGCAACTACAAATATTACTCAGATTTTAGGATGCTTGTAGTAACATTAATAATAGTGAAATTTAGGTACTATTTAACAAGTTTTCATCAAACATTTAGCATTCTAAACAAAACCCTTTTTAATTCTGAAGTTCTCGAGAAAAAAAATGAAAAACGTAGCTTTAATATATTTCTTTTCTTTTTCTCCTTATTTTCAAGAAGATTTATAGAGTCAAATTCAAAGTCATTAAAAACATTATCCAATTTATAAACTGACATGCAAGGCATAATCATGCCATATTTACATTAAATTTAATTTTTAATTTGAATATTTCAAATTTTTTAATTTGATACATTTGCTAATTCACCTCCCATTTTTATTTTATTCTGGTGTAATGAATGTTTTGTTGAATAAAATACCAGTACTGTTATTTTATGCCTATTTTACCATACCTGAATTAAAGGCTCCAAAACGAACTTGTTGAATCCTCGCTCATAACCCTTTTCCTGTGACTTGCTCCACTGTTTTGTTTCAGAATTGTAAAAGTTGTCTCCCCATAGTCTTGCCATGTATTTCTCCTCCTTCACTCCGGTCTTTTTGGAGTACATGGAGGCAAACTGTTTCAAGTTAAATCCCCATCCATGCAGACCAGATCCAAATGCAACATTTCCTTTTGATGGATCAAGCTGAACACGAATCAAAAATATATTTTTATTATCCAATAATTTTAACAAAAAAAATAGTAAACTTGTCTAGAAACTGTAAAGGTTTGCTTTATTCATTTTAGTTTTTATTGATTAAACTCACTGTGGCATTACAATAGGAAAGGCTGGAAAACAGTTTTGCCCATTATCTGTTCTTTTCTCCACAGTTTTGATAAACGTATAAGAGACTGCTGTTAAAATCTGTACAAAACAAAATCCCAACTAACCAACCTAGTACACAAGGGCTAAAGTCTTGGTGCTGATTGTGTTTTTCATTATCGAATAATATTCACAATTTATGTTCAATACTTTTATATTAATTTAAGTATGTTAAATGGACCAGTGTGGACCTTTCATATTTTGTTTTTTCTTTTTCTTGAAAATACTTTCTTTGTGAAAACAAATGCCCAATAAACAAATTTTCAAACCTACCCTTGCATCTAAACAATGTTAGAGACCTCAAGGTGTGATTTTCCAATAGATTTTTTCTAAGGGGGGGGGTAAATTTGTGAATAATAATAATAATAATAATAATAAAGACTTTATTTAGAGAAGGTAACTCAGTTAGTTACAGAATTAATCTACCTTGAGGCCTTCTATCTGTTATGTACTGTATACATAAACTATATACAGTATATACAACATGATGTGAAAAGGGCAGAATTTTCTTTTATGATGAATGCAGAATGTTTCTCATTACTTTTTCTGGATTGTTGTTGAAATGGCTTTTGTTTTAAAGGATTTCCCAGGCAGAACGAACAAGATTGACCAAGCTACTTGTTGCAATATTATATCCTTAATTTTTTATTTCGTTGCCCTGCCCTAGGTGTTTTTATTACACACTTTACAGTACGTAATCATTTCATGAAAAAAGAAATAGATATACTAGAAACACTGAAGACCCATTTCAAATCAGGATGGATGTTTCCCTGTTACAAATTCTTTTTGCAGATATTGTTTCCAGAAAAATCCTGGTTACCCTGACTTACAATGGTGTAAACTGGCGATGACTCTTCCCCTCCATATGTTGCTAGAATTATGTTAACATTCTCGATGATAGTGCGAAGCTGCCGGTACAAACTTTCTGGAGACAGCTGCGTCTCAAATATTGCTCTGTCTAACTTGTTGATCATCAACACAGGCTTTATCCTCTCCATCAATGCTTGCCTCAATACAGTCTCTGTCTGCACACAGGCACCTAAAAGACAGAACATAACAAAAAGGTCAGCTCTTTTCCTGTTGTAGAGAATTAATACAAATAAACAAACAAATATGAGGCTAACAAATGTTATAATGACAGAAAATAATTTGGTTTAATCACATCAATAGGTGTTTAATAGACACTGACTGCAAAATACATTTTGGACAGAATGAAATATCTGTTCAGAATATCCAGGATTTGAATTTGATAGATTTGACTATCTGAAATCTCATGTTACAGAGTCTGGTAATAGGAGTCCATTGTCTTCTCTTAAAGCATTAGGAACATGCAGAGAACTGGGAGTGTATATTTTACTTGTGCACATAAAATTAAATGATGCCATATTTACCATTATTTAAAAGATTTCATTGTACATAATATGTTTATTTGGTATTTAATGGCACATCAACACATGAAAGTAAGTGCTGAGGCTATTCAGGTTAAAGTGTCTTGCCCAAAAATATACATCACTATACCAGACCAGGACTTTCCCAAGCAGAATTTGAACTTGCACCTTACGAGTCTGATAAGCAAACCACCAAACCAATGCAGCACTGAACATCTTGTAGTTACAAGCCTTTCATGGTGTAACTTAAGACATGCACAGTATTTCTTGAAAACAAAATTAGCAGAAAGGGTGTGTGTACCTACAATTGTTTTACAAGTTGACATTTTTCTTGCTGCAGTTTTTTCAACTAATAATGTTAACTTTACGAATAAACATGCTAAGCAGATCAGAACAAGAAATTGTTTTTTCCATCAGAGGGAGCTGCAGTGGCAGAGTGGTTAGTGTGCCACATTCATGATGGAAAAGGGTGCAGGTTCGAATCCTGCTAGACAGGCCTGGGTCAGTTACTGTGGTGAGTTGTTGGACAAGGCACTTCACTGCAATTATCTCGGCACTAAATAACCTACTAGTTTTGCTCTGCCATAAAGCACCAAACCAAATCCAGCAAAGAAATGGACAGGACTTTTAGCTTCCGAAAAAAAGTTCAAGCTTCCAAATTAGACCCACATCACCACCTAACAGAAAGTTTATTCTATGCCTTACCACTAATGCAGTCCACCACAACAAGAGCTCCATCTGCAACCCTCAGCGCAGCCGTTACTTCGGAGGAAAAGTCTACATGGCCAGGAGAGTCAATGAGATTGACCAAGTAGGCCTCTTT
>JAECUM010061294.1:0-14293 GCA_016617855.1 Megalonaias nervosa
CTATACAACAAATGTTCTTTCGGATACTCGCTGGTATCAGATTCCTTGGCCAAGCTTGGCTGTGCCATGTCCGCATACACATCATCAGTGGTGATATGCATTAGCAACGAATCATTGTCGGTGTTCAGCATCTTGACCCGATCCTTGTAAAACGGTTTGATCTTGTCATAGTAAAACTCGTACATGAGCAGCTTCGACAAGTTCAGCACCGACGATCCCACATTTATTGGCTTCGTCAGTTTTTATTTCGACCTTTTCTTTAAACGCAAACAAGTCCACCATCGAAGATATTTCTGGACTCGAAGGCCGTGTCTGCAATGAGCCTTCGAAGTATGTCTTGCTTAGTATTATCACAGACAAGATCGACTCGAATTCCTAAACACAGCATTGTACGTGAGCTTGAAAAAGTCCTTCTCAAAATCATTGTTGGCCTTTGTGCGTAGGTCCGTATTCGTCTGAATGTACGGATCAATCCAAACTTGCTCACGAAATTTAAGCTCTCGATGGATCTTGGTGACACGCATACCCAATTGCAAGTACGACTGCATAATTTCGCACATGCAGTATATAGTTGTGTTTGGTTCTGAGACTCGGGACAAGTTTGGTGCACTCAGTGTATTTGCGGCCGGAATCATGAACGATCGAGCACTGATACGGGGACAGAGAACGTTTCTGAGGCAAAAGTATAATCGTTGTGTGCCTCGTGTAATTGCTCGGGATATTGCAGGTCGACTTCAAAGAAGTATCCGTGGTCACTGTAGATGTTGCGATCATGCACGCCATTTTGCAGATCAATGTGCGCAGGATCGATCCACTGAAATCCACCAACCAGAAGTGGCTGAAACTTGTCCGATCAGTACATGATGTAACTGTTGGGGTCAGTGGAGTTATACAAAGACACGTTGTTGTTGTTGGCTCGAGCATATATGTAACCTGACATGAATATTCCGCCACGAGGGGATCACTCGATAAACAGGTGATGGACAATGTCCGTGAGTAGTGCCAGCTCGATTTTAGTCTTGAGCAGCAATTCATCCCAGCCCATACGCGGTGACGAAAAGTAATAGGCGGGATCGAGCTTATACACGTGCATAACGGTGTCACGACATACCTCAGACACGTCGGCGAGCAATAACACATCCGTGTGCAGATATACATCGTCATAGTCACCGAGGTTTTTGCACTCGAATGCAGACCAAACTTTCTTCCCATGTTCTTAGCCGGCGGCGGAAATACCTTCACGTGACAATAATAAATAAAACACTTCGATCGGTGGCAACTGAGTTTTGACAAAATTGCTCCAGTCGTTCATGTACTCGTACACACATTTTTTAGTGATCATATCCGTATTGACTGGACAGCATCGACGAGTTATTTTGAAGTTCTCTGCCGTCAGACTGATTTTTGACTTCTCAAAGAACGAATTCATAAACTGGACTGAAACGATGATCTGCAGTTGTCGCAGCCGAATGTCATGTATTTTTCCATGTTTTTGGGGATCACGCTAATCGGTGAGTCGGATGCCGTGGATACTGCTTGCATAATCAAGTGGCTATCGTACCCACGCATTTTACGAAGCACAACATAAATTTGGTTTTGTTGGGATAAATTCTCAACTGCAAATTACATGCGTTGCATGCGGCACTTAGGTACGCACTAGAAATGTGACAGTGATCACGGACTTTGGAACCATTACTTTTAGTTTTATCGTCGTTGTCGGTGGACTGGCTTGGCTCTTCGTCAGTGAAAGCTCTCTTTATAAATCCAGCAGTGAGCGGCTGGAGAAAACTCACGAATGTTATCACCCATCATAATGGTGAATCAAGTTTGCTATGACTTCAATCGATCTGAGACTGTCGGTTCTGCTTTTCCATCACATCGAACCACAACATGACAAAACCCACAAGGGATTTGTTCTGTAAATTACACTTTCTGGTGGATTCAGGCGCATTTGTGTGTTTGTTAGCAGCGTTTGCTACTGCAACATTCAGGCATTCAAAATCTGAGAAGATGATATAAGGGACTTCATCATTCGCTGCACTCTAGTAAATTTGACAGTGTTTCAGCAGGCCCGGGCATGATTGTTGTTTTTCAATGATACCGACACAGTAAACGGGACTGGTGAGCAGTTCTTGATGTTGAGTACATGCATGCAACGTCTGCACGGATATATTTTATTCGCGTGCTTACTGTGCCTTTTAAGCATACGACCAAGATTCTTTTTATCCATACGTAGTGCGAGACCGATTTTGGGTTTGGGCGTTCTGTCCATGAGGAGATAGTGCCAGCGGATTAAACCCTTTGTAAAGAAATTAACAGCAATACCTGGGTTAAGTGTTTTAAATTTCTTTGGTCACTTGCACGATAAACTCGATATCACCAAAGTTGAGTTTTCCCAGGTGTTGCCGGTATTTTTACGACGTGTCTTGGTGCTCATTGAACGCGTATTGCGCCGACAAGATTGCCCTCTCAAGAAACGATTATCAAAATTCTTCATATTGGCAACTGAACTTGGCGGGACCCAGTAAGTTGTTGCTTTTTATCTATATCCACGAAACGGCGAGAGATGGAACTCGACCCGGCACCATCTTTCCAGAATCCATCCCCGATCCTGCATTGATATATTTCTCCAGGGTTTCGAGAATCTTTTTCTGCCAATTTCATCTCTGTGAATCCACGGAGTTATAGTTTTCAATTCATCCTTGTCACGACTAAGTGGCATAACCATATGAGCACTGAGGACAATGTTGCTTTGACCCCAGGATGACAAAAGTTTTGTAACACCGCTATGATTCCGGGAATCAAATTTGTCAGCAGTTATCGAGTGTCTTTGCCAGGTGCGTAGGTGGACGGGATGATGGCCACGTGATTTTCAAACTCACCAATACGTTTCTGAAATTTGAAATTGGGAACTTGCGATTGTTGTATTTTTTGCACGAACACACTCGGTTGCTTCAGTAGCAATAGCAGAGGCTAGGCGACCTTTTTATTTTTCCTCATCACGAAGACGGTTTTGATCATACGAGTCTGATATCACAAGGATGTCGGTTTTTTTTTTTTTTTGCGCCTCTGGATATTCGGATATTGCGCTTTTTGTTGTTGGTGTTGTTGTGGCAACCGGTGGCGGTAATAGTTGCGGATTCAGCGCAAATATGGGTCTAAATCATTCACGTACGTCTGCTTTTCTCATACGACATGATATGTGCATACCATGCTAACGTGCGAGCTGTCTTAGCTGTGGCACTGTAGGCATGGTTATACTAAGAGGAAGTCGAGGAGTCTTTCTGATTGGGAAATGTCGATGGTTTGTTTTATTCTTGGTATTTTGTCAGGATAATAAACTGCCATCGCTTCAGTCATGGTGATTATTTCATCTATTTCGTTTGTTTTGGTATCTGCTTGTGTTTGTGTTTGGGCAGCCACAGGCCTGTCTGTTTTTTCCTTTGTCAGCGCAATTTATAATACTCACGAACAGATCCACAAGGCTGGCAAAGTTAGTTACGTGATTTGACTTCGATGCCACATATAAGGCAAGGTTGTGCCCATGGACCTTCACGTATAAGTGTGTGTGTGTGTGTGTGTGTGTGTGTGTGTGTGTGTGTGTGTGTGTGTTACAGTACTGGTAATAGCATGTTCGGAAACAGGGTTCGTATTTTCCAAGGCAGGTTTCTTTGCATTTGTTGAGTTCCAATGTCATGGAGTTTCGATATACATACCCACAAACGTTTATCTGATTGTCTGAGACATACTTATAGTCTTTTCCCTGTTTTCAATAAGCCTGAGCATGACTGTCACTCGTCGCTGTTTTATCTCCTTTTCCACATCAGGTGGTACACTTATTTCAAGGCTAGGCGGATAGTGGGCCTTACAAAGCCCATTACGCGACTTTATGGTAAATTATAAAAAATTTCTGACTTATTGGGTAAATTATCAAAAATTTCAGACTTATTGGGTGAATTATTAGTATCCCTCTTCTTTTGTGACTCTACATTTTCACGCACTATGTTTAGTAAATTCTTTCTTTTTCTTTGCTCGTAAATCTGCCCCAATTTATTTCGTTCAATTTCTAGGACCACTCCCAAGTTAACCAATTTATCAGTGTTCAGGAAAAATTTCGGAGAATGCCTAAATCATTATCTGTGCTTCTTTAATGCATCTATATGACGAATTCAGTCTATACAGTCTTTTCAGTTTTTCTCCCACATCTTTGATAGTCCAGTCTTTTGGGAGACTAATTCCAGTTTTAGAAACGGCAATAAATTTGTTCAAATAGCTTGACAGTCTATTGCTTGAGTATCATACATTTGTATATATAAGCGGCCGCAGGATGTTTTCAATTGCTGTAAAATCAATACACAGCAGCTGTATGTAGGATAGTTGCGATTTATAAAGTAATCTTGCCATATAAGACTACAATTTGTGTTTATTGCTCGCTACCATGGACTTGCCTCTCTCTCTCTCTCTCTCTCTCTCTCTCTGTGCAGGATTTTGTTTCTACGATCACTGCAGACTAGAGTAGTATCAAAGTGGTTACTAATGTATATGTCAATGTGGTGATACAAGCATATTTACTAGAATTACATTAACTGTCGTTCTAAAATTTATTACGAAACGAATTTAACAAAAGCCTATTCAATCCTGAATGTTGAATTCTCTGCACCATAAATGCCTTCAAGAAACTTCCAGACGAAAATTATTGGTTGCTAAGGACAATTACGATGGTAGAATGAATGGGTCAAAACAAGAGGACGTCCCATCTATCATAAATGACATGGTAGTACGAATTTGTACTCAATTTGCTCTGCTTTCATTGTGACATAACGGAGCGCGATATTCAGTCCGGTTTGGACTGGACCATACCGTTAGGTTGACTTCGTCCAAAAATGTCCACGTAACTTAACACACTGATCTTGCCGTAAGTATTTATCGGGGCGTGTAAAAACTGACCTTCCAAAGCAATATGGATGTATGAGGATCTAAACAAAGTGTATATCTGCCATTTAAAGGTATGTGTAATTAAATTCTAACAAATTGCAACCATTTCTGAAATAGTCTATTATGAATGCCTACATGACCCGTATGACGTTTATTATATAAACATACTTAAACAATTTTTTTGATGAACCTTGAACATTGCATTAAATAAAACTTAATTTATTTCATTGTGCGAATCTGTGCCACTATATTCCTAAAACCATTTTGAATGATTCTATTTTATTCCATTTTTAGGCCTGTCTTTTTCCCAGTGTCATTGCAGCCCAGTCTTGCAAGGATAAAGATGCTAATGAGTATAGTAATACATATGATGATTGAGTTGATGCTTGTGTTGATGTGTTGGAATTATTTGTAAAGGATGTAACATTCAACCTCATTGTCACTAATGGTCGACAGTAGAAATGTACTAAACGGGAACATTTTCATACCTTGATATCAAGAATTATTTATAAAATTGAAAAAAGTCTTGTCTAAAACTGAACGGTTATTTGTTGGAGGATAAATCATTCTTTCAGAATTCATTAGAAAAGATAATACTAACTCTTAAAAATGCTATGGTTTTAAGATAAGCAAATCCAGCAAGAAAGGAGATTTTATAGAGTCACTTCAGAATACAGCTGATGTTGTACCTTGTATTTGCTACAGTAACTGTGTGAGATGGTGACATAAATCATGTGTAGGTTTTACAGATGACGATTAGGATCAATTGCCAAAAGAACACACTGAATGGAAATGTACAAAGTTTAATATGATGTGTATGCTACATCGTTACTCGGCTCATGTCATGTATGAATATTTCGAGAAACGTCTCAGGGCCAGTGTATTTTGTCGGGTTATTTGGTTCACTGAACTAATGTATTTAGAGAAAGAAATATTGTGAATCAGAATCATTAGCTCAGCAATGTGAATTATATCCACATCAGGAGCTCGATGAATTTTCACGTGAGGGTCTCAAAATGTAGATCAAATTACCAATTAATTTCGCGCAAGAATGATTTCAAGATAATTTGTATACACATACAGAGCAACTTCAATATTTCGATACATGCCGAAAAAATGCATCGTGGACATATATTTTTTTTTCAATGAATTTATCAACAAAATATTTCTATTTTAAGCAAGCATTAATATACTTACGTGATTTTAATTTCAAATTAGAGTTGTAACATTTCACGCAACATTGCTTTGGAATCAGCTTCCAACTTGCAGGTTTTTCCTTCGTATGGGAACATTTGCCTTCTTTAAGGTCATATTCTTATATAAAGCCAGGATGTTTGTTGCGCAGGAATATTGAATGAACATAGTTGGGATTAGATCTTTCACCATGATGCAAATCCCTTTCTTGTTAAAAATAAATTTTTACTATATCACTGTTCACATAACGGGAGTTGCATGGTGATTTATACGTTAGTTACAAGCTTAATCAGCTTCTGGAACTACACATATATATGCCAAACACACGGTTTTATATGCTTAGTTAAAGGTCGAAATTCGCTTGCGACCATTAACCGAAGCGTGGGCGGATGGACGTTTCGTTATTACGCCAGTAACATGAAGTGTAAATAGGCCTGTTGTTTACTAGATAATCATGTAGGGATCTAACCACTAATTCATTTCTCACAGAACTTAATGCGTTACGTGCATTCGAGAGGCATACAAAACACACATGCTTTCATTCATTAGAGCTAGAAAAGGTTTGTCAGGCTTGAAAAACAGGTGTTCCACGTCATACATTTGAGTCTCGTGCTGGTCTAAACCTAATAAATCTGACATTATTTCCTGCATCTTTACTGCTGGTTTTGAAGTATTCAACGAGTTCCCTTAGAAAACGGTATGAAATAATGTTTTATAACACTGTTTCATTCAGAAACATGATATTAGTTTGAAACGATTCGTCAGATGACTGCATATAGCCACTGCTTTACATAAATCTATCGTTAATGCAGTAGTGTCTTACTGTATAACAGCCTGCAACTCAGATTTTTGCACGATTATTGCTTATTAGGTACATGAAGTATTCATATAGTCCCCATCATGTTTTACAGCAATGCCCCATCAAGACATTTAGTAGTGTTTTCTTTAAAATTAAAACACAGCGTGGTTTTTTACTGATTACCAAGTCCGCGAGTTGCCTCAGAGAAGATACAATATTCCAATATTCTTTTCCCTCGGAAAATGCTGTAACAGTTTACAAAGCTGAGCTAAATGACTGGAGTGTTTCTTTCTTTTTTATGCATTTAGCTTTCTATCAGGAATCAAATTGTCAAATATTTTTAGGCTTTGCTTTGCAAGAAAATATTGTTTCAGCCCACAAATCTTTTATGAGTTGCATGGTTACGGTTTTACTTTCCTTCTAAGAGGTATTTGCTATTGTTTCAAATTATTTTGTAGGTTTTGTAGAAATTAACTGCATTGTTACTTCTGCAGGTTTGAATTGGGTCTTCAAAGCGCCAAGTCAAGCAATGTTAGAAAATTATAGGAAGTGACAGAGAATAACTTATTTGTATAGGGTCAATTGTTGAACTTTGAAATACATTTGTGTTCCTTTGGGAAATAGTTTATAGACATATCCAATTTTAAGGCTTGATACCTGCCTTTTAAAATGATATATTATCATTTTTTTGTACACGTAATGTGAATATTTGGATGCTGCTGATTACTTTCACTAGATGTTAGCTTTTCTACATAAAGTTATCACAAAGTTTGATTTGAGATCATCAGCATGCAGTTATGTTCTTCATCCCTCTTCCCCCACCCAAACAAAAACAAAAGAAAAGGAGAAGTAAATAAATAAGTAAATAAATAAAAAATAATAACCGATAATGAGATGATTCATAGTAAACGATTTTCATATCGATCGATTTGAGTTGAGTCACTTAACGAATTGACCTTTCATAATTGTATTTATCGGAGATTAGATACTTTAGAACTATGGAAGCTTCTATGTACGCATTTGACACACCTTATATGTATGGATTATATTGTCCATACAACTAGGAAAGTTTCTATGCACGCATGTGGCACGCTTTATATGTATGCTTTGTCCATTCCAAAGATGCTTAAGATGGGCAGGTGTCTCGAAATGGCAAGAACTTACAAAATATCCATATCAATGAAATCTAACTGCTAGGCTGATTTCTGAGAAGTTCAGTTGTTTTCACCTTTTCTCTGTTCACTGTTTATGTGATGCAGTTTGTACAGAAACAAAAAATATAGAACTAAGCTGAAACAGTCGTGTATCAAATAACTCACTAAACTGTAGGTAACATGGAGTGGATTCCTGGTATGCTCCCGTATGTTTCGTGTTGCACCGAATAACAAACCTGGATATGACACCACGACGTGGAGGCATATTTATGTTTTCATTAAAAAATCCTAGCGAAAATTTGATTCATTATGTCGCGCCCTTTGATTACAAAGCAGCATATGATACAGGATTGTGTTCCTTCAATAAAAGGCTTGTATTTCTAGATTATATGCATACCAATCTATGCTTACGCAATGCGTTTAAGTTCACATCAATATAGTCGCAGTAAAGAATGTGTTTTTGAATAATACAAGCTCACGCTCCTGCTTGACATTATATCGGGTACATTATATACTCACTGAGAAGAGCAAATGAAACTTTAAAAAAAAGTTTACATGAGGTAACCTTTTGCTTGATCATATGCCATAATTCACACATTTTCTCAATTTATTAAGAAATGACGACGGTGTACTTCCAAATATATTTATATTTTATTAATACGTGATTAATAGGAGAAAATCTTGTCAACACATCTCCATTTGAGCTGTCAAATCTTGTCAACACATCTCCATTTAAACTGTCAAATCTTGTAAACACATCTCCATTTGAACTGTCAAATCTTGTCAACACATCTCCATTTGAACTGTCAGTCATACCGGCAATAAACAATATTCATCATTCATTTCACCTGAAGTGCAAAGCTTGCAGAATATTATTTCGTTCCACATGTCAAAAACTTCGAGACTCAAGAAAACTAGTTTTGAATATAATGATCCTGAATATTTCTAACAAACGTTTCCGAGGACAAATTCACACCATCATTATTCTGTCTTTCTGATACTTATTGTAAAACTAAGATGTACAGGTCATTTTCTAAGATTTGATATCCCAAAACCGTCTTGCATGTGTGTCTACATAAATAGTACCAATAAGACTGTCTTAGAATTATTTTATGAACATAATGTAATTTATCAATTTGCACTGTTGCGTCAGTATTAATAATTTATTGTATGTAATTGGTCCATTTTTAATGTGCATGTGGTATAGTCTAATTAAATGTATTTTCATATTTCCATGCATTGTTTGTATTTTAATATCCTACAAGTCACATGTACGTGTCTTGTAATAACGTCAGTATCCAAACTCGGTCATGGACGCCAACACATAGGGGCAAGGGGAGGGGCACTTTCCCCAACCACCTCCACTCCGGATTTCATTTCTAAACATGTTTTAGCCTACATTCGCAAAACTTAATAGCTGAACATTACATGTTTGCCCCCCCCCCCCCGAAACAAATTCTGCAGGTGCCCCTGAACTTGGTACAGTTTATGCAATGTAGAATTAACTTTAGATTCATGTTACTTACTTGAACTGAGTGGACGCACAATGATGTTTGTTACGCTGACCTGTGCATTGAGGGAACTTTAGTGTCCGAATATCAACAATGGCTTAACCACAGGGATATAGACACTTACATATCCGAGTGCTAAGTGCGGATCTAAACGGTGAAGGATATCACTTACATAGTGTGACACTGTTACTCTTGATTACAGGATTTGTATGTGTGTCGATGTGTTTCTATTAACGCCTGACCTATCCTGATTGGGGGTGGGGGATGGAACAGTTTTGTAGTATCCTCAGTAAATAATGTTAATACACTTCCATATTCTTTTTAAAGATAAATACTTAAAAAGCTTCAGATTAGTGGCCAATGAAGATAATTGCCCTGTGGCCAGCCTTACAGCTGCAAAAATTAGCTATTTTTTAAAATTAGCATAAAACAATAATTTTTACTTGCCTTTTCTAAAGTAGAATCATGCAATCTGGTGTTAATAATAACATTTATACCAACATACTGAGACTATGTCTCATTCAACCTATTTTCTACTTTGTTTGATTGTGACACCACCACCGCCAATAATAATAACAACAACAACAACAATAAGTTAATGACGCTGAAGAACATGAAGCAAAAAATATGCATCAAAATTATCAACACCGCTTGTAATTCCCATGATCCTCTCTACCTAGCATAAAATATTGTTGGTACCATGGTTACATATTATTATCTTTAAAGAGCGGCCTATAAATTAGGGGGGGGGGGTTTCGTCTCATTTTAAATGATAAGGAGAAAACAACTGTCTCGAATACATACATAATGTGTATGCATGGACGGACATATTCGGCTTAACGGCATGCCTGTACAATACTGGCTATACGGGGCCTAGTAAATGTTTGTTATAAAAATGTAATTATTAAGGATTGCTAAAACACTATAGAAAGAAAAAGCCATCGAAATAAACGAAATAAATAAACGAAGTCCTGGAAATGATTGAAAGAAGGGCTATGCCACTCTTAAAAATTAAACGAAAATAATTGTCGGACTGGTAATATAGGAGACAATAGAATCATAATTATAAACAGCACGTCATTCTTCTCAGAGTGTAGTACGAGTTTCCTCGGACCATTGCCACTCCCTTTTTGATATTTGGACATTTATGTGTAGGGTCAGAGTCCACTGCCTATCGAAAAGTTGGAATTCGCCGACACCAATTGGTGTCGGCATAGGATTGCCGCTTACTAGTGGGCCTAGCAAACTTGAACGACTTTTCATCGAGATATACCTGCATGAAATCGATAGGAATATGATTTATTTTCTCAAAAATCGCGAGCATAGCATTCGTCATGTCTTTAATCCTCTGACAGATGAGATGAAAGTACATTGTTGCTTAAATTTGACCTGGATCTCGCCATTTGCATTCTGAGTCGCATGACTATACAAATCTCGCAACCCCCATGTCAATGACATCAGAAGTCAAACAGTCACGTGATATCGACAATAAACAAATTTGCAAAGTTGTTATACACAGAATTTGAAAATATTATAAAGAAGTCACGTAATATTTGTAAATAAATATAATGCACACTTAATTCTCAACATATTTATTTTGAGAACAACCACCAGTGTTACGTATCTTGGCTCTTACAAAAAGTAACAAGAAAAGAGTGACGACAGCAAGCTTTGTAAAATGTAACAAATAATTTATTTCCCTAGAAAACTAAAGTAAATATGAGAAAAAGAACTTACGGTTTTACGAATCAAAACCAAAATTAATCCAAGAATTAAGGAAATAGAAGTCCTATTATTAAAAAGTCCTAAATGAATCTGAGTTAGAGTCCTGGTGAAATTCAAAGTAGAAGGTGATGACGTCTGTTGTGGTCAGCGTCGTACTGATGTGTCAACAGTTTCTTTATTGAATCACAGAAAATAATATTCCAGTTTGGAATTCCGAATAGTTTTCAGTGAATGTCTTTGTCCAAGAATTACGTAAGGACCACGTATATTTCCAGGGAAAAGAGTCACTTGTATTCCATAAAAAAAGAATTTCAACCCAAACTGGTCACAACAAAACACCTTTAAGTGTCAAAGGGTCAGAGCCCGAACTGGCTAATTTTTATGATAACATGAGTTATAAGACTAACTAAAACGCAAAACAGATGCCCGGATGGGGGTCAAGAGTTCATCTTACCAGAACAACATAGAAGCTTTTTACATGCCTAACATCACGTACTCCCAGTATGGCCTTAATTGAAATCAATGGTTCTTACTCTGGGAATGAATAAAAACAAAAATGGAAAAAAAAGTTGTTTACTACAACTGCCACTGTTTCTGAATCAAGGCCAGAAGCCAGATACAGTGTTTCTATATTATAACAGTCAGGTCAAACAGAACTGAACTGAATTTCTGGTCAATATCAAATCCAGTAGATAAAGTTACATTACAATAACATGTAATTGAAATAAAAACATTAAAACTAACAAACAAATAATTAAATTACATATACATAACACCAAAAACATGTCGGTTTCGCAGAAGGGTGTAGAAAACCATTTTCAACAAGTACCTGAGCACGTGTCATCGATATTTTTGTTTGTATCACATGACTACCGCTTTGACATGTGCTCTCTGCTTAGTTAATCTGCTTTTCTTCAAGTTGCTGCAACATTTACAGATTTCCGGTCGTTTTTTCATTTTTCTATAAAGATTACGTGACTTTCATTGATATGTTCGATTTATTTTCCTACAGCAACACTAGAAATGGTTTATTGTTGATATCAAGTGACTATATGACCTCTGATGTCATTGACATGTAGGTTGCGATATTTGTATAGTCATGTAACTAGGAATGCTAATGGCGAGATCCAGGTCAAATTAAAGATTTAACGGATACTATGCTCGCAATTTCTGAGGAAATAAATCATATTCTTATCGATTTCATGAGGCATATCTCAATGAAAGGTCGTTCAAATTTGCTAGGCCCGTTAGTAAGCGGCAACCCCATGCCGACACCAAATGGTGTCGGCGAATTCCAACTTTTCGATAAGCAGTGGACTCTGACCCCACACCACAACATAAGATGCCCAAATATCAAAAATGGGGTGGCAAGGGTCAAAGGAAACTCGGACTAGTGAGAGTGGTGCATACTACCAACAGCTTGATGCAAAACGATTTGCCTTTTCGCTGGTTTATGTTTTAACTTTTGACCACTATATCAGTAACTTAAATTTTCTTTTAAAAGAGAAAGCCATGTATTATAAGGAACTTTGGTCAAAGATCATGTTCCAGAACTGAAGTTATTGTGTGGGAAAGGATACTGGACATATGTGGACATTATTGGGTTTAATGGCACAGTTAACACAGTACTGGCCATATCAACTAACTGACTTTCCCATGGGCACACAGAGTTGTTGCTCCGCTTCAGTTATTTTTTTTTTACGTCGGTAACATCTTAAAAGTACGCTAGTCCGGATCATGTTTGTGTATCGTAACCGGAAGTAAAAGTCTGATGTGAATGTTTATAAATGATAAGTGTCATCTTGATACTTCACCATTAGTATCACGTATCGAGAAACAGGAAACTAGCGAATTGTACAGACGTACAGTACCGACAAGATTAGTTGACAGCTCCGGTGGCCTAGAGCTTAGAGCGTCCGCCTCGGATGCGGGGGGTCGTGGGTTCGAACCCCGACCGAGTCATACCAAAGACTTATAAAAATGGTACTAGCAGCTGCTTCGCTTGACGCTCAGCATTAAGAGATTAGTGTTAGGTATGGTCGGCCTGGTGTCAGGAAAATGTGACAGGGTGGGACATTTTGCTAGATGTCTGCGGCATGATTCCCCAGCGCTAGACATCGCTATAAACTGTCACACTGCAGACATCGTAGCAATATGCCTGAAAAATTGTTAAAGCTACGTTAAAAATCCAAATCACATAAGCACACACACACGTGATTAGTTGCCGGAAATGAAATTCATTTAAAAGGAATCAACATTTATCGGGAACGGTTCTTAACCGTCTTTGGTGTTTGTGTTCAAGATTAGATTTGTCAATGCATGTAAGTAATGGATTCTGACCGCGGTGATTAGGTTGCTGAATTTACCGATAGGGTATAAGAGCAGTTGACCAGTAATGCCAACATCAATAGTGATTTTGTTCTACTTAGCAATGAATATCTGTTTCAAAATGGCGTTACGAGACCCACGTATCCACTTGAATATAATCTTTGTTAAGGTCCAAAATAGAGATAGACCCGATCACTGACTGCACCACCAGGTGCGAAACGACCCGATGTAAATAATATTCACTGTTATCGGTGCGAATATTGAAACTGGTATGCAGTCTATGTTTGTTTGCAACAGATCATTTGATGCCAGTATGATATAGTTTACACTCTCCAAACCAAAGTTAGTCCAGACACGGACAATGTACATGATTCATGTGGAAACCTAATTATAAAAGTTAATGCTTGAAACCTACATTTTACCGGTTCATTTTTAGGCATTCTTGATGGTGCCTTCTCATTGATTACATGATGTATACTAGAGGGTCAACAGCCATGGAAAATTTTAAAATCTCTTTTCCCTGATTGGGTGAGGGGACGGGAGGTCAAAGAGAGAAGGAAAAGAAAAAAAATAAAATAAATGGGCCTAAATATGGAAAGACGGATCTGAATAACATCCATAACAGCAAATATATTTTTTAATGGAAC
>JAECUM010061296.1:0-18035 GCA_016617855.1 Megalonaias nervosa
ATTGACTCATTAAAATTTATTTCCTCAAGCATTGACTCATTAAATAATTGTATTTGACTAAACTTGTGACAAAAATTCTATCAAGGTATTATAATGCTTTTGAGATGCTTCTTACGTCCCAAGCATACTTTCATGTGTGGATGAGTTTTCTACGTTATCTTCTAGCGTGTGTCCCCTTTGTATGTTATGTCACTCGACCGATACATTTCGATGATGGAATTGTGTGGAAAAGTTACGAGGTTATCCGATTGCTGTATTGCATATTTCATTTAAGCTTTAAGGCATTAAGTTTGTTGCAATATCTTCGAAGGGTTGGTTGTGAGGGTGGATGGGTGGGGGAATGACATTAGTGAAAGTCTGTTGATGTATCGATTGTCATGAATTCCAGTATATATATATATATATATATATATATATATATATATATATATATATATATATATATATATATAATGAAAGTCTTTTGAAGGCCTAGTTGCTATGAATTCCAACATGCAGGTCGTCATGCATGGAAGTTCTATAGTGAATAGAAACTAATGAATGATAAATATCGCTGCTCAGCTTACGAATGTTAACATCGATCACAGATGACTCATGACATACGGACAGGAAGCAATTTATTTTGTTTTGAAAATTAATAAAGTTAAAACTTCTGTTATCGAAATGCAATTTGAAATTAAATATCCTACATATCACACATATGCTTCAGGTATGCAAGGCATTTGAAATTGTGTCCTCAAACATATTTCAAGGACACAATGAAAACCTTCACTCACTATCTGTTCAACTTCTTTTTTGTTGCTTCTGGATTGCTCATTCCCTTCCTCTGTCCTATTGTGCAATACCTCCTCCTTTCCTTCTGTGTGGCAGAAAACATGAGGAAAGTCTTCGTCGAGCCACATTTTTACAAATAGACCCTCTTCCCATAGGTAAGAAGATCCCGTCTGAAGCTTGTTATCATAAAATTCGTATGAAGGAAAGTCACAGAGCTGTGGATTCTAGAGAAATAAAGAACATGAATTTAGATGTAGCAATAAATAAATAAATATATAAATAAATAAAAAAAGTTAAAGCAGCACTATATATGTATGTATCAAGTAAGTTGTCATAGACTTTATAGTGTCAACGTTTTCAAAACTTGATAGTCCTGATATATTAGTTGAATAAAAACAGGTGTATATAGCTAAACAATTTAAATCCAAACGTACAACATTGTTAACACGAATAGCAAAATCCCGACAAGCATCATTCACCCTATCAGCAAACTAATTTTCCTCTAGGCCCGGAACACAATATTAGACACTGAACTACACAACCACTTTAACCCAACTGAAATACGACATAGGAAGCTCAGATCAACGAATATACAATCTGGGAATACGTAGGTTGAAATTTTACGGATAGTATTCGATACCATGCGATACTGGGTATCCAGGAGAGTGTACTGCACGTTGTTGCTTTCGAGGTATTCAGACAGGGCATAACGCTCAAACAAAGACTTCTTTAGACCAAGTTCAGCCGCCTCCCTGCATTTGATGATTGGCTGAAGTTGCTTGTGGTCCCCTATGAGTACCACCTGTTCTGCTTTGGTGGCGATGATTGGCACTATACACTGTGGCTCTGTGCACATGGCGGCCTCATCAATAATAATTTGATAGATGTCAGTTCCTGTAGAAATATGCGCATTTCATTCAATCAGAGTCGAACAGTAGATGATATTGCAATAGTCATTACAACTACCGTAGCTGTTAGCCTTCCATAAAGAGTACAGCTGATCGTACTTTGAAACTGTTTTGCCGTTAACGTAGATATTATTATAAAAATATACAGTAACTAAAGATGCAAGGTCTCAGATTCTAACATAGGAAGATAACATAACAAATAGATATGGCAGTGTCATAGGTATGGCAATGAAAACACTTTTATTGAAGTGACAAACAGGAAAACTAGAAATCGTCTCGAAAGTACCTTAATATCTCTGATATAGGTTTGCATGTAGCTTGAAGAGGTGAGAATAAAGATAAATGTTTGATATTAACCTGAGTTTGTGTGTATGTGTGTGTGTGTTATAAAAACTTAGTTTAAGTTTTGTGTATATATATATATATATTTGGAAAACGTACATCTTATAGCTACAGAAGACGAATTAATAGTTCCGCTGTGTGATCTTATTGAATTCCCATCATGCCCCTCTTTGCTCTGTAAACTCGTTGCAAAACATAGGTAAAGAGAAACTATGGTTTTAAGTGAGGTTGTCATTTGTGGTCAGCTCTCTTAAACGATATGGTGCAACAATTAAGTGTGACCAGTTATGTTCAACCTTATTAACATAATTCAGACACATAAAATTACCACTAGAGGCAACCATTAACAAATGACATATTTACATACCAGTCAAATAAAAAAAATTACTAAAATAAAAAGCATTTCTTTTCAAGATATAGCAAGTGTCTCACACACCTTCCAGAAATTTGGCATTTGACGCAACAGCTGTAGTACAGAGGATAACATCATGCCGTTTCAACTCTTCAATAGTTGCCAATCGCAAAATATGGATGTATTTTTTAACCTCCCTACAGTCAAGAATGTAACCAGGTTGTCGAAATTTCGTGTCCATTGCATTGATTTCCTCTGAGAATTGCTTTCCTTTCTTCCTAATGAGATGATGAAGGGAAAAGTCTGCGATATCTTCCGCTGCTTTGGCTTCGCGCATACTGCGTTTGGACAGAAAAGTTTTGCCTGGAATCGGAAACTCTACTGCCTCAATTGATCTTCCATACATGCGGACAATGTTAGGACGGTGCTCCTGAAGTCTGTCAATCATCCAACCTGAGAGAAGAACAAATCAATATAAATTGCGAACATTTGCAATCGATATGGAAAGCATCTATAACATTGTTCTCTTATGTAATTTGTCAGATAACTTTTTGTTACTTCGTATTTTGTTTTCAATGTTTTATCGGAGATTTCTCTGACCTTGAAACTCAGGTGCATTTTCCATATTGCAATATGTTATGCTAATGCTTTAATGGCTAATAAGCAGTCATCATCGACTGTATCCCTATATCAAAGATTGTTAAGATATTATATAGTTGACCAAATAGAAAATCGACAGCCGCTGATCTAAGGAGAATATAACTTGAATGTTATACCAAAATCAAAACGTTCTGAATGATATGCCTTGATTTCAGTTATATAATTGAAGAATATATAACATTTTGTGTCACTATGGATCGTCTAGAAGATTATTAAACTGAAAGTTGAATTGCATAGCGATGCGCAATCGTTTCCTGTTTTAAAGATACATGAAGGTCCAATATTAAACTACAGATATTCAGAAACAAGCACTATTTTAATAGAGCAACTAATTGTTATCTTTGCAAAGCAGAACAAATGTGGTCATTTATACGAACAGCATGATCCTCGAACATTTGATCGTGCATAAAGGTCTTGTTGAACTTACGTGCAACTTGATCGACTGATTTATTCGAGGGTCCGCAGAAAAGAACTTGCTTTTTTGGATTGCCTTCCTGCTCCCACCATTTGTTGATGTTGTTGAAATGGTATAGAAGTTTAATTCCTGTGTACGATTTTCCTGTACCTGCAAAGTGACAACAATCTACACTTTTGTGCTATAAATTTACGAAAATTACGAACATTGCGCAAATGATATTTAAACGTTGTTTGTGGTGTGGTAAGCAGACCATACAAATAATACGTCAATGGCACATGAGTGCACAGGTGCAGATCTGCAGAATAACGTATAGTTGTTGTTTTAAAGGCTTACTCGCATGTCATGTTATACTCCATTGAATTTTTGTCGTCTGTAAACATTGCCTAAGACCTGAAGAATTAACTAAAATAATTAGTTTTGTAACGATTATCAACAAAATCATTAAAGTTCTCTCTTGAATCATAGAAACGATCTCCAAAATGTGATAAGAATGTGGAGAGATTTCTGTTAAAACAAAAGGAAACAAAAAACAACTACTTCAGCAAGCAATGAAGTCGGCTTGGGGAGGATTGCACATTAAATCCTAATCCATGCTCAAAAAAACAGAAAAAATGACAGATTCTAGAAGCTTAATAACGCTGTTATGATTAGCTTTTACAATATTGGGGGTTTAAAATAGTTTCAAGAAGATAAGAAGGCACACGATGTATCGCTCTGTAGACAGAACGAACAATTGCATGCAATTAATCAAGGTCTACGAGATGATTTTCGTAATAACATTTTAATTGATTCGGATTTTATGCAATAGGGAACAATTACAAAGAAGATATGTAGGAAATCTGTATGCTGTCTCTATAAAACTTAACCTTGCAGCTACTGCGATGAAATGGACATACATGAAGTTTTCCATGTTCATAATTTGGATCTGCACAAATAAAAACTTATTTTTATCTTTAAGTTTTTGACCTCGTTGATATAAATGTTTGTTTCCGTGTACACACATCAAGTGATTGTTGGACATTCGCAAATGGACTCGTTGAGTTTTCACTTGCCTACAGTAAACTATTTTACCTGGAGGACCTTGGATTAGAGAAAATCGTGATTGTAGAGCTTTACTGATAGCTTCATGCTGCTTTTCGTTGTTTCTTGGGATTGTCCCAAGTTTAAGTTCTTCTTTGTTGATGACTCTCCACGCCAGTTGTAGGTGGTCTTTATCTGGAGAATATTAGTAATTTATGTAAGAGAGAATATATACAAAATGTTTTTTCTATACAGAACTTTGAGAAAATTACATGAAAGTATTTCTTAAATGCACGCTCTAAAACTCTTATTAAGACTGTTTTCAACAATGTATAAGGATACAAAACGAAATCTTTAAATCAAGTTGAACGTCGCAAAACTAAAGACGGGTAGCAAATATTACAAATATGTTATTTTCAATATATAATTAATGAAATGAACGCCATCTTCAACGCAAATTTATGGTATCATGGTATCGTGTCTTTTTTATTGTACCTAATTCTACGATAATTTTTAACGTTCAAATGAAAGCTGTCATTAAGTGTGTGAATGGACATAAATGGGTCTAGACACTATAGAACAATACAATCAAACACTAAACATTACTTTTTGTATTCGATACAGAGTTTAATAAAAATTGGTTGGTCTTATAAAATGGACGCAAGAGACGATGCGATTAACCGCAACATTAAAGGTAGCGAAGTTTGATCAAGTGTGATTAGTTGGAAGATAAATTGTTACATTAAAGGCTCTAAACTGTAAAAGCGTTTCATGAGTTCTTTGATAGATGCACAGAACAAGTTTTGTAGAAAAATGGCTAAATTGTGTGGCGTCGCTTGGATTGTTGGTTTATTTAATTTTGAAATGCTACAAGGAATGAGAGCAAGCATTTAAGACACAGCAGGGAATTTCAACCGCACCTTGTATGCAGACAAACATTGTTGCGTTTCAATTTGCTCGCTTCATTGAACTAAACTTCACAAGTTCATTCAAAACGAAATTATCGGAAACCAAGACACCTAATGTACAAATCCGCAACTTTGTTTCCATCCAACGCTATTCTCATTCTCAAACTATAAAATTTCAGCATTGAAAAGCCTGTAATTCAACAGTAGCTCACAGTGATAGTTTCGTGAGAAGAAGATAACATCTAAACACATATTAAAAGAGAATCTTTGCAAAATTCCAATGTCAATTCAGTCCATACAATAAAGAGTAAACAACTTTGCGAGTGTGTCGTACATAAAAGCTGTACAGAAATCATTTACTAGAGCAAGATAGAAATAGAAAACATTTACAATATTTTACTAAAGGAAATCGAAGTTATGTGAAGGAAAGATAGGCAAATGTCGAACTGTAAACTGTAAAAAAGGCAAAAGAAATAATTTTATTGATCAAACTTTAAGCATATGTGTGCCTAAACTCTAAAAAGAACGTGCATATTTAGTCACAAATAAAGCTCAGTTATGTCATGATCATTTCAAAACATAGTTCTCTTAGAAGTTGATAGGGAAATAATTCCGATACTCGGCCTTTGAAAGATATGTAAACAGCGCTATTGAACTTAAGTATATGCACTTAATTGTGTGACGTACGTCGTAAGATCGATTAATTAGTAACACTGCAATGATACTCAGACTGTATTAAAAAGGGCAAAGGAGTCCACATTAATCTCTAAAACAGGGGTCTCAAACACGCGTCCCGCCAAGCCGTATCATGTGGCCCGCAAAATGATTGGCGTCACAAGGTGTCATAAGAGATAACAGGGTGGTTTGAGTTTGAGGCCCCTGCTCTTAAAGGTTCAATACGTTCCTAAATATAGTATGCTCTGGTGGAAGTAAGTTTCGTACAGAGAATTCAAGACATTCATTTCCCAGAACTTTTCATCATATTCTAATCTATTTCAGAAGTTGCCATTCAAATCTATTTGAACTTTTTAAGTAATGGAGAAAGGACATAAGTATATACCTACCTAATTTAGGTATTCGTTTGTTTAGAGCAATTCTCTTTGCCAATTCAGTGGCTTTGTCAAGGGATTTCAAATATATTTCGGTTCTCCTGAAATTTAGCAATGTTTCTTCGTGTATATGTGCAATTCACCGATTATATTCATATTCAAACAGTTTGTGCTACAATTAAATGGAACATTTTAAAATTGTGAAAACATAAAACCTGTACAAAACAATTCACGGAATGAAGAATATCTCATATTGGAGTAATATTCTATATTCTATTGGAAGCGAGCATTCACTGGAAAGGACGCTGTGTCATTCACATTATGAATCTAACTGATAAATGTACCAAGTATCTGGCAATATATTTCCGCATATTATCACTGTAATAATTTCCATTTACGCATACAGGAAGTTTTCACAATTTTAGATGTTCTGAATAAAGCATTTTTGATATATCAACCTAAGGCCAGCAAAGTTTTGTACAAAATTCTAATGTTGCATCTATCGTCTAGTTCTATTGCTGTGTAAAGTATCTGATTCCTTGAAAAACTATGAATATGCTTAAATATAGTGCAAAACCGTATAGATCTTGAATGTTACACATTATCAATAAATTATAATCAGTTTTGTTTTCTCTGAGCAATATAAAACGAATTCTGTATCAAAACCACAAAGACGTTGGGAAATATCATTTACGTTCGTAAAAGAACTTGAGAAGCACGTGCAGATACTTGCTGAATTTATTTAAAACATTTTATGTTATATTGAAATATAACGCTTTGTAAGCAACAATAAACCGTGAAAAACATCATTATTATTGTGTTAGTTCCAAAATCCAACTATCGGATTCAGACCTGAAACTATGAACATGGTGACAAACAGCACATCATCTTCTTTCAGGAATCTGTAATACGATAAAAGTTTCCGAAGATACCGCAGAGGGTGTGCAGTTCTTAACCGATGACGAAAATATTGCATTAGACTTTAGCCATAGATTATTGCTCTTGTACATGTGTCTTAAAATAAGTGTGCATTTTTTTAAATTTTTTTTTTTTTTTTTGACAATTTACTGCATCAAGTTTTAAACTAACCTTGCATGTTAGCTTGCATAATATTGCAATTCTTTACGTACCTATCAACATCTGATTTCATCAGTAGTTCCAAGTCGCATCTCCCCACTTTTAAATATTCAGGAACAGAGTTCATGGGATTAAGTTCAAAACAGACTGAGAGTTCATCCCGCTGTTTTCTTTCCCGAACCTTCGTGATCTGACCATGAGCCACCCAGATGGAGCATGGTGCCAGGATGCCCTGTTTTTCAGACTCTGTATGTCTTATACATAGCCAGTCGTGAGAGGTGATATCATTTTCTTCTTGGCACTGGTCATCCTCACCTGTCTCCTTGGCCTCTGCTGACTCATATGCTCCATGGCCACTGATTTCAATATTTCGCTCGAAACAAAATGTAGTCTTCAGTCGAAACTGTCCTTTCGTTCCTTCAAATCTCATCTTGAGATTGTTTATTGTGAATGCTCCCTCGTTGTTCACAGCAGTAGTTGCTGCATCCATTAAAACAAGAGGAAGCCATCTATCCAAATATTCTTTGGTGTCTCGATATTTCTCCTTGGTCGGTAAGGTTGAGTAGCTATAAAGCCATTTAACGGGATCTTCGGCATGTTGCAGGCAACACTTCACATTTCTGGTCATGTCATAGAGCTGAGGACATGGTAAAAGAACCCCCTTATGTGCTGTTGCCGTCATTTGAACCCTAACGACCTGTCCATATGAAAACGTAGTACTGAATCTAGAATGGGGTTTTATCAAGTTCGGATCATGTGCCTCAGTGCTGACATCTTCTACTGTATCACAAGAGCTAGGTAACCGATAAAGTCCAGGTGTGATATTCCTGAAGGCCTTCCTTATACCAAATACGTTTCCCTTTAATGCTGCAAGTAAAGCATTTACCCAATCCTTGTCTCGCACGTAAACAACGTGTTGGTTCGGGTCTATCCTCAATACCTGACTTTTGGCTGTTGAAGAGAAACCACAAAAATCATACAGGCGTTTCCGCCACTCCACGGTCACAAAGTCTCGATCTATTTGCTTGTCTGTTTTGATTATTGGTTTTGAGCTTATGTCCAATAAATTGTAAGGCAGCTCTAGCAAGCTGTGATTCACAAACCTCAAGGCTGGTGTGATAAAGTGCACACTCCTCTCTGTAACTTTATCAATGAAACCATAGAACATCGCTGGTTTTTGTTTTAGATTTTCTGCGATTTCCAAAGATTCACAATTCTTCTGGTATGATTTCGCCCTCCGTGTTACCGCATTAATTTGCACACACAATTCTTCTACCTCTTTCTGAGTGTAAGTTGCTGTCTTACCATCAATGAAGTTATGAAGTAATCTATGGACAATTAGGTCAACATATCTTCGAATTGGAGAGGTGAAATGTGTGTAATGCGGCATATCCAAATTAAAATGTTTCCTCCCTGTAGAATTTTTCTTCAGGGCTCCAGAGCATCTGTACTCAGCACATTCTTGCATTTGAAACCATTCATGACGCGCTAGGCATTGTAGAGGATGCAGTTGATCGATTCTAATATATTTCAAGGCATCTGAGCTAGGCGCGTCGCTTATAGCCTGAAATACTTTCTGTTGGACAGCAATAAGAAGTTGTGACTTATTTCCATGTGTTGCCTCTAAGGAAGGTTTCTTGTAATCCGACACATGTCTGTCCTGAAGACAAAGCAGCAAATCAACAATTTTCCCCTGCCTCTTCAACCAACACTGCAACTTTTCTTCTGAAGGTGCGTTCTGGCATCGAAGTGGTACAAGATTTGGAAATTTATTCATCAAGATTTCAGCAACTGTTTTGTTGGACAAAATCATGAACTCTTCAACAAGATAGTGGGCTTCAAGAGTTTCAAGCAATGAGTCTTCATCTGTTTCTTCTTCCAATTCCATGTTCAATGCATACATGGAATTCCCAAGCCTTCTTTTCCTCATTTCTATGGCCAGTCTAAAAAGCGTACTTATGTCCTCCTTATGTACGGACTCTGTGCCATCTCCATTAATAATGTCCTGCACGTCTCGGTAGGTAAATCTACGTGTTGACCTAATAACAGTTTTCTCCAGCATTGGTGGTCCTACAACTTTACCTTCCTTTGTTAACTTTAAGAATAGTGAAATACATAATCTGAATCTTCCGGGCAAAAGACTGCATAGGTTCTGGCTGAAAGGTTCAGGTAGCATATGATGTGGACTCCTTACTCCCGAGTAAAATGTTGTAGTACGTTTCTGCGCTTCCATGTCAACAGGGTCTCCTTTTTGAACGAAGGCTGTTACATCTGTTATGTGGACACCGACTTTATATCCGTCCCCCATCGTCTCCACACTAAGAGCATCATCCAACCCCATTGAACCCGGAGAATCAATTGTAAATGTTCTCAAGGTTGTTATGTCCCTTCTGCCTACTCGCAGTGTTTCGATTAGCTCATCATTAGCATTTTCACCCATGATACTTTCAACTCTTTTTACTGTTTGAGAAAGATAAAGTCCTGGCACGTCATACTGAATGTCTAGCAGCTTGATTCCAGAGTCCAAGTCCTTTGCGCAAGGTAAGATTTTTACCACAGCTCCTCTAGGGTAGACGTGATGCCTGGTCCAGCCTATGTAGACTACGAGAAATACATAGTTCCTTCGAACCTCATGTGGGACGTCAAACCATAGTTTAAACTCCAGATGTTTGGAGTCGGGATTATAGTTATATAATTTAACTCTATACCTATTATTCTTTTGACATTTCCGCATAATGTTTATTTTTGGAACAGTTTTGCAAATTGGCTTCATCATGTGGCTTTCCAAATTGTCCATTGTGCATACGTACACTGGATGCTTCATGTTTTCCTTTCGATTTCGTTGGATAATTTTGACGACCTTTCCAAAGCAGTTCCTTTCTTTTGCTTTTGGGTCTCCCTGTTGCAGGAGTTCGACCCACACTCGATCATCACTAAATGCCATGCCTGCTTTTGACCTTCCAGATATTTCAATTTTTCGAATCTCATCGTTTTGATTCACGGGTATGCAATACGCCAAATGCGAGGACTCAATATGAAACGTGCATTCCTTATATCGACTGGGTTGCTCTCTGACTCTTTTTTTCAGCTCCTGTTCTGAAATCTCCTCGTCGTAAAACGGAGGCCTCAGTAACTTGTGATTTGTTTTCAAAACTTCTTCATCAAGTTTCAGACCTTCCTGAAGCATTTTGGTCATATTCATATCATCCACGGAAATACTATCATTCTGTTCACTGAAGAGCATTTGACTTCTTTCAAAATAGGATATTTCCGAAGCATTCGTTTCTCTTTGCACCTCAATGTTTAGCTCTTCTCTGCATTCACCAATCGTGTAACAAATACCACCTGTATAACTGTTCAATTCTTCATCCTCTGACTCAGACCAAGTTAATTTCTGCAGGTCCTCAGTGTTCAAGCAACTGGAGTTTTGTTGCGATACGATGCTGCCTGTTGGGTCACCAATGGTCAATGTACTTTTGGGACTTTTCGCGGACAACTTCCTATTCTTGATCCGCCTTTTCTTCCCTAACTTTACATGAGTGTTTCTCCTCAATGATGAAGCAGAATCAACTGATCCATTTCTGATGATTTTTCTGTTGGTATCAGTAGCGGTACACATTGTATCTGTGTGATGTATTCTAGAACCGGTAATTGCTTTCCCACTGGTTGATTCTGTTTCGATGACGACCGAATCTGAAAAGCTATTTAACCCAACTGATGGCACTTTTGAGAGTCTGAAACTAACCTCTTCACAGTCTATTAACTTTGATTTACGTTTTGCTGTGAAGAAAAAGAAATTCGTGGCATAAATCAAAATACCATTCTTTGTAACTGTCAAGTCTTCATAATTAAATCAAATTGCATGATTTGTCTCAGTGGCCTATTGGTAGAGGTCAGTTTCCTTTAAATATTATACACCTTTCAGCTGCCACAGCTATGGAGAATGACGTGATATCTCAGATAATATTAAACAGGAAGCATCTAAGACTTTTTTCACTTTATAATGAACTAATAAATTTACAATTATACAACAGTAATATCGCAAAAATTACAGAGATATGATTTCACAAAATGAGCGTTTTTGCAAGTAATTTATATTACTTTGGTTGCTGGATATATTACGATTATATTTCCTTACACTACCAGTTTACCTTTGAACTTCCAAGAAAAATAACAGATCTCGATATTTCTCTTGACAAAAATGTTGATGCAGTAGTTTAAATCAATTAGACCATTCTCAGGCTTTCTAAAACAAACACGGGTGTAATTCAAGTAGAAGATAACTCCAACGAGACAATGATGTATCAATCATACTGATAAGATCTCTTTCTATGAAATTATACAAACAACCTCAGAAGGTTTATTCGACTTTGATCGAAACGATCGAGCTTGAAAACAAAGCTTGTAGCATAGAAACAGTAATAATACACACGTCTGTGTCTCTTGATTTGCTTCACATGTTTGCTTCTTGCTTCCTTTGCTCTTTGTCTTTCCTGAAAACGAGAAAGAGAAAGATGCATCATTTTGAAACACACATCTATTCGTTTTGCAAACAGTTAAACACATCTTTCATAATTGTCCAAATAAATGGTCTCCATTATTTTACATTTCGCATTTAATGATCCCAATCATGAATATGGTAATATGTAAGAATACGAAGGGCAGGTAAGGTACCAACTTTCGTGTTGAACTTTTATTCAGCGGACATTCAGCGCTCTAACACAGTAATGATGTATTTATAAAGAAGCTTAATTGCCATATTGTTCTTTTTTTGTTTTTTTGTGTTTCACTTTTTATTTGCACTTACAGCGATCACATTTTCGAAACTTTCATGTTTAGGACGGCAACAAAAGTTAAAGACATTGTTTCCAATTTAGCATTTACAGGTGCACAGAATTCATTTTGCATATGAAAAATGCACAAAATGAAACTACATGATTACTATAAGAAAAATGATGTATAGGGACATTTGGTTTACCTCGGCATCCTTTCCAACATTGGTTCCTTCCAACCAGGCAGATGTATTATCCTCTGGTTGCTTTTGTTGTTGTTGTTTATGGCTCTGCTGCACGTCCTCAACGAACTTTCGAATACTTTTACTTTCTGCCTCAGACTATATGAATAATGCAAAATTCATTATTCAGAACAGGTGATGTTTGTGTTTCTTTATTGTTTTGCTTTATTTTGTGATGCCATCTATACTAAACTAAAACCATATTCTTTTGTTTAAGTAGCTTTGACGTGTTCTTTTTTGCACACTCAGATATACTTTTATTGGTTTTATTTTTTGCCTTTCCGTAAAATGTACAACATGTGCTTGCGAGGCGCTTTACATATTTGTATTTCTCTTGTTGTGTTAAAGATCAGCTATTATTCAGTCATAATTCAGGCTCAGTGGTCATAACATTTGACCTTGTTTAATTTTATGTATCAAGCAACTGTTAATTTATTTGATCCGTGAAATTAAAGGTTTGCCACCGTGTAATTTTCAACTATCTCACAGTGTCAAATGGTTTTCTTTATAATGGAACAGAGCGAATGGAAATCTGAACACCATATGGTCCTTGGTTCAAATTTTTTTGTTAAGGCAGGCTAAGTAATCGTTACAATCGTCGCAATATTAATACTATTCAGTGCAATTATACCTTTGAATGGGCTTTATATATCTATATTTTTACTACCAATGACACAGACAGCATGTTGTTTGAAAGTATAAGACGGATTATTAAAGCAAATGAGAGCAATTTATCTATCCTCACCGTACTGCAAACTAACGCTTTCTCAGCTTTCCCAATTGCAGCACTGTAGTCTTTCATCTCCAACAAAGATTTAGCCCAAAGCATCAATGCCTCAACACTATCATAATCACACAGCCTTTCCAACACTGAAAAAAATTATGCCATCAAATTACTTCAATAGTTGCATGTTTTCAACGCAATTAATTAAGTAAAATTAATAATTTGCATGTTAGAATTTTGTCACGTCCTAATAAAAAAAAGAAACGAAATGTTCTTGTTATGGCATTGTGTAAGTACCCCCTTTAAAATTTTTTTATACCGTTGAATCACTGAATACATGTTTCGATTGCTAGTAAAATTATATCAAATTGTATACTACTTTCGACGTTTTAGAAAAAGAGAAACAAAAGGAAATCTACTTAAATCGTTCAAGTACATTACAAAAGCAAAACTGCAAATAGACAATGTTGTGTCAACGTACTTAAAATATTGATTTCAAACTATTATATTTTGTCACAAATCTTGATTCAAGGAAACTGTTTTGATATACTTCTTGCCCGTGTTGGAAAATTACACGATTCAGCTTCCTTCCAATAACGGTAAACCAAACATATACCAGTGTACTTGAAGCATATTGAACTTTTTATTCTAATAATAATAATAATAACATATATTGAATATATTAAATGGTTATTATATTTCAGCTTACTTTTTCTATACTTTAGACCACTTGTTATTAATGTTACGTGCTGACTGATGTTTCCTTATTCAAATATTTGGAAATTTCAAAAACACATACCAACATTGCAATTTTGATTGACAGCTGCAAAATTTTTCTGAAAGAAGAATGGAAATTTTATTACTAAACTAATACAGTCGATTGCATAATGATTGAAAGACATTTTAAATTTTAAAAACTAACGTTATATATTTTTACCCATCTCCTTTTAAAATGTTTAGTGTAAAGTCTGTCAGGTAACATCTCATATGATCTGTTTATAATTATATTGATAAAAAAATGTCTATAAAAGAATTTAACCTGGGTTAAATAACAATCAAATGCAATAACAAGTGTTAATAGAACATATAAAACACACGAAGTATTACATTCCAGAATTCAGGTCTTTCTTGACATCGATATCCAATGCAATAAATACAAAGAGATAAATAGATAGAAGTTCTAGATAGATATAACATCGGAAGTGATGAACAAGCTATAGATTCAAGTAAACATGTACCTAGCGAGTGTTCGGGCTTAATTTGTAATTCTTCATATAGTGTATTAACATTATTTTCACTAACATTTAATTAGTAACATTCTTGAAACTCTTTTTTGTAAGCACTGTACATGTAATATTATACCCAAGAAATATATCTTACCATTTGGTAGGCGCATCTAGCCATCCGGAGAGCGATCCTTTTCTTACTTTCTTTGATGTAGCTGTAATGCCACTGGTTAAGGCGTTCAGCTTGAACGCAGTAAGTGTACAAATTATGACACACAAAACAACACCGGTTCCATTTTCTGTTTTGTTCAAGGTCTGCCGAAATTTGCTCTAGCTCTTCTAAAAGAAGTTTTAACGCATGAATCTGCAAGATACCAATGAATGAAAATAACAAACGGGGTTTACACAACATCCATACGGCGTGAAGTCAGATCCGCCTGTCAAATCTAACATATTCTTAATTAACCAATCAGATGCTCCTTTGTGTCTTGGTTCACCTCAATAGTTTGAGCGAAAATGGCACGTCTCAGTTACAACTCCACTATTATTACATATTCTTGCTCTGCCTAAAGTTATAAACATGAATTGTATCTCATGCTTTTCTCGCATGAGGGGATGCATTTGATTTACGTCAAAGACAATGTCATTTGGAGAGTGTACACGTAAAATCACCATTTCGTGATAGTTTAATGCAACTTTGTAAAATTTGTTGTAACGATTGCAAACAAGAAATTTTAAGATGTGTGAATAACAAGAGACTTATTCTACTACGTTCGTGTATTTGGAAATCAAAGCAGGTAGATTTGAGAATTATTGGCAGTTAAGAAACCTTTACAAGAGTTTTGATGATGTTATGCAGAAGTTTGTTACTAGACATTCCAATGACACATTTCATAAGATTTGGCATTATTGTGCACACATTTTATCACTGGCAAAAACCGAGAAAAGTTGAAAATGTTTGGTATCTCTATTTCCACAGATCTGGTATCTTTGTTTCCACAGATTTTGATGCGGCAACCTTATAGTGACGTTTAATTATTTCCTTTATGAGTTTAAAACTTGGGAATAGTTTCTCAAATCTCGCATCAAAAGCTAATAGAAAATTGTGATTTCCACTGAAACGTTACACCTGTAAGAGAATAAAGAAAATTGTTAATGCTGCCCATGGATATGAGATACCACTGGTAGGCTGCCTCAATATGCCCTTGGGAAAGGTAGTTTTCTTCCATTTCCTGGCATGAGATAGCCGATAATGTGTTTAATGTACCGTTGATACCCCTCTCAAAAGCATCAACAATACAAAAAAAAAAAAAAAAAAAAAAAAAATGTACACTAACTTTAATTGCACTTTTGGGTGCACAGTCGTCCTTTACCCACTGTTGAGCGTGGTTTAGTTGTTCTTAGTCCAGTCGCCACGTAACGCGTTGACTGTATTTGAAGAGTAATTGAAATTCAGCATGATCCACGGAAAAAACTATTGTGAGAAATAATATCATAAAATGCATTACTTTGTTGCAATGCAGCTTTAAGCTTATAACGTTTTAAGGAACATAAAATAATTGTATACGTACCACAAAATCGCTTGTGAAGTCCACAATTCCAAAAAGCACCATCCACAACTGTGCAGCCCTGCGCATATGGAGATATCTATTCCAACGGAATACAAATTTTATACCTGCAAAACAAAACTAAATATTCTCACAAAGTTGTACATGATATCTTCCCAGGACAAAATGAAGCAAACAGTTTTACGATTCGTCACGTTACTGCGTACTGGAAGATTATATTTGTACCTCTTTAAAAATTGTTCTCATTCATTGACAGGTCTCACAACTTGAGTGTATAAAGTATAATTGATGAAGAAGCAATGACATTATTTTTATTGCGGAAAACAAATGAAGTAGTAGTTTTAATCTACAACTAGATCAAGACAACGTCCAATCAATGAATCACCTTTAAACAAGAGCAACGAAACTTAAAGAGTTAAGTCCTATTTATGTCTTTGCAACGAGATGCGAAGAACAAGTAAAATTTCCATAAAGAAATCTTGAAATATTTTCTTTGAATCGTGTTCTTACATAAAATCTTTAAAGGCATTAAAAACAGTGCATTAGGATCAACATGATTCTTGCATTAAGGTCAATCATCATTATTTTCAAATATTTGTTTAATTATTTCTTAACAATGTTTTTAGCTAAGATGCTCATAATATTAACCTCGACCTTCAAAGCCAAGCGCGATGCCGTAAACAATATTATAATATTTTAATTAGCTTTCGGTTCTAGTACATTATTCTTGTCCTAGTTACAAATCCGATGATACTTTTCAATGGACCGTATAGTTTCCTTTTTAGACAAAGTAGATCGATTTCCATGTATGTTTTGAAATAATTGTTGTACATCTCCTCTGTTTAAGATTTATGTAAACCGCAAAATATTATCTACTAACCTCTGTAAAAGCTTCTTATTGCCATGGCTACCTTGCCAATCTGAAATATACTATAAATTATGAATATACACAGCTATATAAAATTGTCTACTTGCAATTTAACCGATACGAAATAGGTGGGTGAATAGAAAAAGTAATCTATTACGAGTTTTGAAATGATTTCAGTGTCAGAAGAAAGAAAGGTACATATCTCTTCATTCCCTAAATATATTAATTGTCTTTATGTCCAGCTACTTGGATATAAGAATCGTATTAACTGTCTCTATATCAAGCTACCTGGATATAAGGATCATATTAATTGTCTCTGTGTCAAGCTACTTGGATATGAGGATTATCTTAATTATCTCGGTGTTAAGCTAATTGGATATAAGGATCATATTAATTGCCTCTATATCAAACTACCTGGATATAAGGATCATATTAACTGTCTCTATGTCAAGCTATTGTGGTAAAAGGATCATATGAATTGCCTCTATATCAAGCTACTTGGACGTAAGGGTCATACACGGTTAACTGTGTACAAACTTGATAAAGCACGTGGAGAGAGCTTGAGCCCGAAATGTTTCCCATGTGTTCAGGCAGGCAAACCTTCGCACATAGTAAACCGCGTATAATCATTTTTCGTCAGCGAACTGTCACGTAATGCAAAATCCGTTAAACAAAATTCTGTGAAAGCAAAATAATATAGACACAAGTCTGCCAGTTCTCAGGAAGCACGTGAACTTCCTGTTAGGGTGCGGCCGATGACACAATCAAGAAAGCCTAAAACCAACTGAAATCAGATCATGTAAGAATAAATATTCTACCACCAAAAACATATAATTTCACAATTTAGAATCAAACTTTGGAATATAGTTTACTCTTTCTACACAGGAATTAGCTTGGATTTTGACAAGTAATCAATAGCGTAGCTTTAGTAGTTTTAATTTACTTAAGCAGTAAAATACGTGTATATGATGAACTTTTGATTAAATATTTTTGAACTCCGATTTTTCTTGTTAAAATCGGAAAATCCTCTACGCCGTATAAATGAATATGTTTCTCCTTGTACACTAATTTGATTAATTCTAATTTCCTGCGACATACAATCACATGTCTAAAATCCAAGGACCGTC
>JAECUM010061297.1:0-15453 GCA_016617855.1 Megalonaias nervosa
ACTATTTTGTCTCTACATCAGCATTTTCATGGATCACACAGGACTTTTTTGCCTCCATGCTGGCATGTTTTAGATCATACATGACGTTTTTCTCTTTCTTTACATTACCATCTTTATAGACCTTCAGGACTTGGTTTGTCCATACCTTAAGATCTTTATAAGTCATACAGGACTTGTTTTGTCTATACATTACCATCTTTATAGACCTTCAGTACTTGTTCTGTCCATACGTTAAGATCTTTATAGATCATTTAGGACTTGTTTTGTCTCTACATTAACATCCTTATAAATCATTCAGGACTTGTTTTGTCCATACGTTAAGATCTTTATAGATCATTTAGGACTTGTTTTGTCTCTACATTAACAACTTTGTAGATCATACAAGGCTTGTTTTGTCTCTACATTAACAACTTTGTAGCTCATACAAGGCTTGTTTTGTTTCTGCATTAACATCCTTATAAATCTTACAGGGCTTGTTTTATCTGTAAATTATAAGCACTAATCTATTTATTTATATGCATGATTTGATCTTTGCAAAAGTGACTATGGCTGACGATTCCTTCTTAGTTACTCTTGCCTTTTTACAGCGTTCATGGCAACGTAGCGTTCATTCATACTTTGATAGATTTCATTCCACCCAGATATTCGCAGAGAAGTTCAAGTGGTCTTACAGAAATAACTTGTGTTTTAAATAAAATTACGAATTTGGGGTATGTTCTTCAGATACTAAGACACATATCAAACAAGCATCAGTTAAAACTGATTCATTTCATTCATTCAGGATCACGGTTTGATTGACTAAACTCAGATGTATACCAATATTCAGTGATCTTTTCCTAGGCTACATGGAAGTAGGTCATGTATGGCTTCTTTTATATTTGCAGCGTAAGTCATCAATCTGACATAACAATGGCAAAAATACGGAATGTGTTAAGTCGTTGTGAATGGTTTTTACTCTAGGTGGTTGTACTTTTTCCTCGCTAACGTCAAGCTTATGTCATTACGATCTCACCATACACCTGCCGTTAACGTCTCTTTGCAATATCTTTGTCAGAGGAACGTATATCATCATACGTGCTAGTGTCAAGGCAACTGATATCTGCGAAAGCACCGGCGCCAATTTCACTAAACATATCAAATTTTCTTCCTTAGAATGATATTTTGAATATCTTTCTATTACTTTGCTGGAAACAATGGATATTAATTGAATATTAGCAGGTAGGAATGATTAAAGATCACTTATTATACCTTATATTCATCTAAATGTTATGTTTTATCTCCGAGGAAAATTTGAGGAATTTTCAACTTTTCACTTTTTTGTGTCTGTGATTGTATCCCATGTGTGGATGGCAAAGCCGTCTAGAGATTGATATGAACTGACGACACATCTGATTTGGTCTGTTATATGTCATTAGAAACCACATAGTTTAATTCGTATAGTATTTTGAAAGAATTCACGTCAGTCGCTAAGACAGGAATTAAATTACCAGACTAATGATGCATTTGCAACGTCGATATAAAGATTAAATTACTATTTAGATTTAGTGAGTGATTTTGATTTGTCAGACAGGTCCAAAAGATGCTAAATAATTGTTGAAAGACATATTCTGAGCATCTTGATAAATTAACCGTGCTAGGGACTGAGTTGGAGCGAGCCACGAAGAAAGCTTCGTAAGGAATATAATAAAACGTCAGAAAAGTCATTATATGATATTGTGCAATGAAATTTAAAGCCGCTGACGTTATACAAATCACCGGTGCGAGTAAGTTCAACCGCTGACGACCATTCAGACAGTGAAACACCCAGCAAAAGCAGTTACATATTCAACGACGACAACTAAGACAGTGAAGACGACAAGGGCAGTGAAGACAGCTAAATTCTTCTGTGACCACCGTCAAATAAAAATCAATGACAGAGAGATGCCTTTGGCATATAATATGTTAAAACGTCTATGGAGTTGACTTGTAGGTACGATATATTCACGAAAAGTGAGAAAGAATATCAGACAATCATAGGCAATGCAGAAGAGTACGGCTTCTAATATTCAATGAATAAGAAATACATAAATTAGAGTAAATATACAAATATTGCAAACCCATCCACAGTCCCTGGATGTAAATGCACAATAGGTGACCATTTATGAGTTCGAGTTTAACATGGTTAGTGATAGGTATGCAGTGATTGACCCAACACCGGCTTGAAGAAATTTTTATCCGAAACAGGAAAGTTATTTCAAACTAATCTGCAATCTCTGCAGCATGGCTGTACCAAAGATTGCTTTCGAGACACTACCCCGATTTTTAAAATTGCTACAGTGGGTGAAAGATAATTTACGGTTAAGGGCCGTACGATCAAATATTATACACTGCACTATAGTCTGGAACGTAAAGTACCGCCTGAAATAAACGACAGGATACACAGAAAATTGTTCAAAGCAACAATTGAGAGGAAAAAGTAGCACTAGGAAAGGAATTGGTTGAGATTCTAATAAAGGATGCAATTTTTGTGTACATATAGAAACTTCAGTGGCATTAGGACGAAATCGATGCAAAGGTGTGTGCCTTGGAAAACGGAAACTTTGTGACAGAACATGTAATTACGAATACTGTTAATTGCAATTGCTCGGGTTACGTGTTGGCCCGAGTGATTGTCCATGTCTTAAATGTGGCATCGGAGTGAAGTCGTGTAATCGGCTCTGCCAGTCGTCTGGATCTGTTGTCGTGTATTATCGTGAGTGGTGAACGAGACTTGCAAACGCGCCCGTCGTCAAGGAAAAGGCCGAGATATTGTTGTTGTTGTTGTTGTTGTAGGGTTTAATGCCATTTTTCAGCACACGATAGGCTATACATGGCGGCCAGTATTAATGGTGGAGGAAGAACCCGGAAAAACCCCGGAAAGAACAACCGACCCACGAGAAGCTACTGGCAAGCTTTCTCACATACCCACATTGGCCCAATCCGAGACTCGAACCCGCGCAGACAGAGGTGAGATGGCAGTGATCCGTAACGGAGAGCGCTTTAGACCACTCAGCCCCCCCCCCCCCCCCGAGATATTGTCAGGCTAAAGGTGATTGCTGTTTATAAAAAAGTTTATTCCATTAAATTAAGATATGCCAGCTTTGAATCAACATAGGTAATTCGGGCGATACCATGGAAATACCAGACGGTATAAGGAAGGCAGGTATAGTTGCATTATTAGGACTTCCTCCAGATGACCCTAGGTTGGCTGAGAGACAGAGTCTCCATAATGAACCATGGCTGGTTGCAACGGCAGCGCCGACTATGAACTAACTCAAGCGATCCGCGAAAGAACATGGAATAAAGATGTCGACATGTACAGCAAAGACAGGTATATTGACGCTATTAGGACTTCCTCCAGACGAGCCGCGTTCGACATAGAGACAGCTTTGTGCAATTGCAGCACAGTTACATATTGAGATTCGTCCATAGACCAGGCGGGGTGAAACCACGTGTGGTTGTTGTTGAGGAAAACCGTCTCTGCATTGCACGTACTATTGCCGACGAGGCTGTTGTGCATGGTCCTAAAATTATTTAAAAAGTTCCAGAACTCAACTTACACACGTTCTCTCTCGTGTTCTTTACAATTACCGGGCAATCATCCCAAGCTTTTACAAGCTTTGCAGAGGTGCTGAGAATCTTCTTTCGAATATGCGTCCGGCAATTATATCAACATTGCAACACGTGGGTGAAACGGCACTGCCATCTGAATTTATACTGGAAATTGTCCTCCATGTGGAATTTACTATGTCTGGTTATTTAACCAAAGGAGGCTCTGTACCATCTATAACCACACAGCGGTGGGTTCATAATGATGCCTCTGTAATCTTAAACTGGTTCCGAATCGCGCCGAAGCTCAGCTATGTAGTTCACGTACGAACTTGTATTTGAATATGCGGTTGGGAATGAGTGTGTTTAAAATCCACCGGGTGCTGAAATTTCACCAGCGCGTGTGGATGGTCCCTTACATTCAGATAAATACGGATCTGCCACTGCGAATAAATTTGAAATGGAATTCTTGAAGCTGACGAAGAATGCCGTCTTCGAGAAAACAAAGGAAAATGTATGAAAACAAATTCGCGTCGACCTATTATGGGACAGTGAACAACGGGAACCCGGCATTTGAGTCACGGAAGATATTCTGTGGCGGATTCATTGCCATGTACAGCAAGAAATCCAAGCTTAAATTAAAGAAACTCATTCAGGTTGGTACGTCCGTGCTGGATATGTCAAAACAGCTCATGTATGAGTACTTCTACGACTCGAGCCGTGGCATGGCGACACATTACAATATAGTACACGGATACTGACCGGTTGTTGATGCACATCACTGCCAATGACGTGTACGCAGACATAGGCGAGACATTTCTTGTTAACGAGTTTGACACCAACGAGAACCCAACAAATGTGTTGTGGGGAAATTCAAAGACAAGTGCGTGGGAAAGCACTCAAGGAATATGTGGGACACCGACATAAAATGCAGTCGATTGTAGCTGAACCGCATAGTGGTCTTGCTGGTAAGAATATTAAGAGGGTAAAAGAAGTTCCCCTGGTTCTTGTCGAGCAAGATCTCAAGCACAACATGTATGAGGAATGTCTTCGGCAATGACGTGAATTCGCACAAGCAGCAAATCTTTCTGTCGACGAAACATTATATGGGTGTGTGTCGTTGCACCAATGCATGTTTGCCGCCAATGGTTACAAAGCGGTGTATTTACCCTCATGGAATAACTTCTTATGTGTACGGGCACGCCGCAGATCGGATCGGACGACAATAAATCTTTACAGTAATTGTGTAATTGCGTGTACTTCCTCTCGCAGAAATGCTCTACTTTGTGGACAAATTTCACTAGGTGCTAACGTTTGTTCATCAAATGTAGCTAAATAGTAGCGCGTTCGTTGGCACGGAATGTCGATGCGGTCTGAGATCCTAAACATATTGGCGGATCTTACCAGGCTAGTGGCACGACGTCGTAGCCTTCTATCCCCCCCCCCCCGGGGCATAGAGACATCGAATCAAATTGTATCTGAATGGGTCTAAAGCGGGTGGTTGTGAAACCACTTCACCATTCTGGGCCTCAACAGTTTTCTACCCAATCGCGTCAGCAGATTTTAACCCAATAACAGTGTTTTTACATTATTCACCACTGCTATGACCGACCGAAATCACGTTATCCATTCGCGAGAATGATAGTCAATCGTTCGAGATTCATCAAAAATTCCTGTCCATAATGATACCGGATAATCGTACCCCGGTTATCATCGCCAAGTATTTTTTAAACCTGAAATGTCCCTCCATAAACGTAAATTTTCAGCCATTTCGGGTCGGTCATTGAGCATCTAAACCCGAGTTGGATTTGCAATACATATTTCATGCGGCATCACAAACAATATGAAGGCATAATGATAAACTTTCATAAAACAAGTGCCATTCAATATGGCGTCACGAAAGAGAAAAGATTTTTCCGTCATTAACTTCTCTGCCCTGGTGAAGCATCAAACACCCAAACACGTCGATGAAGTTTCCAAATTCAGTTTGTACGTTAATTATTGCTTCGGACAGATCCGATTGAAATCAATTATTGCTGAATCTGATCATGCGATGGTAAGCATAGGATCGGCTGTTCGTGATTGTGTAATCCGGGACGATCATCCGTGTTATGCCTGTCTCAAGGATTTTACGGAAACGCTTGCCTATCGTCGAAGACGTCTTCTTCGTCCTTCATTTAAGATGATGAATGATGAAGGCCCAGTGATCCAGTGATTGATGAACTTGACCGGAGCACAGTAATCCTGTCGTATAAGATATGTGATGCTTAACCGACAAAACAACTCCGCGACAATACTTCACAGCGCAAGGCACAAGAACACAGATTTAATCTATATGACCCAATTATACGGACACGTACCTAAAGTGATATGAGAAACGCGTACAGCCCAGCAAACATTCATTGGACCTGATGTGCCGTAGACCACTTGTGGGATGTGTTTCGAAATATGTTCTCGGAGTTTACCGGAGACCCACATAGTTTCCTCACGATTGACTTGCCGATTTAGAGAACGCAATTTTACGATCACCATAAATATATACAATGACTAAACCTGCCAGCGATTCCACAGCAGAGACTGCTGACTCACGCTGAAAAATTGGCCGCGAACAACTGGAACATCTTCGCGACTACATAGATGCTCGCGAACGTGTCAAAGATATATTGTTGTCGGGACAATCCGCACGAGAAGACCTTAGAACGGGCTTCCAACAAACGTTTGCACTGTTGATCAAACCCGAAACCACGACGGAAGTGAGGAAAGTCGCACTACTGCCGCGATAATGGGAAGAGAAGAGGATCCAGGCCCCATTGTCAAGACAACCAAATGCGTTAAAGATATCAAGGTCATCGGAGATAGCGTAGACGAAATTGCAAAAGGCACGCAGATACTCAACCGAAACGTCCGAAATGCACCTGAGAATGTCCCACCACCACTACCACTGAACACAAGTCAATGATGGAATCACAGAAGGAATTATTTATGGAAGAAGGTAGACAGGGGAGTTTTGAAAATTCCGCACGTGCCATTTATAACAGACCACCCAACTGGCAAAATATTATCTTGTTAGTACCAGCGAAGTCAAATGATACCGATATGAATAAAATATGGTACAAATGGATACTTAGGGAGATAAGTGGGGAAAATAATCCCACGGGCACCCGATGTAGCATGCTTAATGCATTTGAACGTTGAATAAGGTAAAGAAAATTCTTTATGAAGAATTTATAATTAAAGCACAAAAGGGAAGACGCACTAAATGAGGAAACGGTGTGATTAGTCCACGCGAACCCGAACCCATGCCTGAACGCAAACCCGCAATGGAACACTTTCGCAAGCAAATGGCACCCGTTGGAAAAAGGTTTGGGTGGATGAGTTTCTCGCGTTTGCCCCCCGCAACAGGTCAGTTTCCATCTGAACAGGCTGGAAACGCGCGTGTGGTCGGTTTGGGCCGGTAACAACGCTCCAGAAGTCATCAAAGACCGCGGACATTTCATGTGTTGATGTACGAATTCATTGAAGATGTACTGTACAATAGCGATGATGAGTTCGGAAGCGATTCCCATTCTTAGCAAAATCAGTGCTGCGATGCAACGTGCCATTGCAAATACTATCCCGAGCATTGCCTCAATGATTACAATCTCCTTAACATAACCAGAATTCTGAGTGGTTTTCTCTATGTTAATTCCTTCAGGGCGATCCCTCACATTCGAGATCGCCTGAGCGCAGCTGTCCATGTACTCCAGCTGGCCTAATATCTGAGAGATTCGAAGCAAATAACTAGCTCGTGTTCTCATCGAAAGGTGGCACCACTTGGAGATTATTGTACTTCCGTGGGGTCGTACGACATTGACTCAGCAGCGCACGATAGCTCATTGACTGAAACGAAATCGAAGTTGTCTGAGCAATGCTGACATTGTCACAACCATTTTTAGACTCGCCAGATGCTTGGGTGATTACGTGAGGTTGGCAGGCCCGTCTATGACGTTTCGTAGAGATGGTTCAGACCATGCAGATCATACCCCGTATGCTTCACGTCAACTTTATCCGGACGCTTTAATTGAACCACCTCCTGCTTGTACGCCTGCCAGACCTGGTGCTGGTGACACCCTAATGTTGTCTGGCGTAAACGAAAATTACAATGGTGGATTTACGCAGCGTCGAGGTCAACTTCATGAACCCTCATTAACGTTTTCGTGTGCGATTCCTCTCAGTAATATGTACGGATTTTGCAGATATGTCGCAATGCAATTTTTGCAGCAGAACACACATTCCTGTTATACCGAAATGACAACACCATTAATGCAGTTTGGCTTGCTGATATTGTCGCTAATGGTAAAGTTGTGTTGTCGAAATTGACAATATGAATGCCTGTGATAATCCCACCAACGCCTGCAGAAACGCGTTTAGTCTGGTTTATGAGTACCAGAGGCATGTTAGCGCTGTCGTTGCTCACTCTCACCACAGATTCGGCAGAAAAGAGAGCTTAGCAGTTTTCGTGGCAAACAACTACTCAGCAAGGTGTTTCCACACCAAGACAAGTGTTCGTGGTGTTTCACAATAGAGATCTGGTTTACGTCGGACAGCTCACTAGCATAATTATATTTTACCGGTTATGAATACTTGAAGCTTCTTTGCAGTTAAACTACCACCAGGAACCATCAAAAGACATTTTGCTTGACTTCATAAACAATCACGTTGCACGTGCATGTCACAATCTGTGGTCGTACATGTACCGGCATGAAAACGTTGATACAGGTCTGGAGATTTCCCAGAAAGATTCTGCTACATTGTAGCCGATTTATAACTTTTCCTTGGAACATCTGGAAGAGGTTAAGCAGTCCGTGGTCAACATGTTCATTTATGCTCGTGTAACTCAGCACCCAGTTCCCAATTATTGATGCATGGATGTGATTCTGTCTGATTAGATGTTGTTGCTGAGGGGCACAGGTGGTCGAATAAGGGCCATTGACGTGCCAATGAACACTGTTAAAGCTTTCTCATAACTGAACAGTACAATTAAAAATAATGTCACCTCACGAAGTTAAAGTTGGGCTTACTGGTATCCTGCGTGCGAAAATAAAGAGCGTAATAAGAAACGAATGCAGACTCACAGTGAAACTTACCTCGACAAAATTAAATGGAAATGACTACTTGTGGCTAATTCAAACAAAACTTAGCCATGTTCAGAACGCCAAACAAAAGAACACCTCAGTAACATTAAAGTTATTGAAGTCGGATGTGGTGCTAATACAAAAATGCGGTGGAATATTTCCATTCCTCTTATCGATTCCAGCGCTGTTAGCTGCGTTAGGGGTCTAGGTGAACTGTATCCTGGATGGCTCTGTAATGGCAGTTCATGGGAAAATACCGTGTCAATGTTACATAGTTACTCGCAGACGAATAAAAAATGAAAAGGTCTTGGACTACCCTTCACCTCTCGCAAAATACCCTCAGGCAAAAATCTTCTGTTATGGTCTCCCTGTTGACAGCTGTGAAAGCACGCCCATTGGCAAATTTTGATTAACTTGCGATGACAAAATCAGTCAAGCGTTTCCGAGGTGTCTATATGCGTGATGAACTTGCGTCAATGGTCACTCCGTACGAAGAAACCGAAATCGCTAATCTGGATTCAACAACAGGACCTGGAACTTACTGGATCGCATACATGATAAAACCTCAATTTCTTTTGTATTTGGACTCATATAGGCTTGCACGGCCACGTTAAGCCTCTGACCTTTTACATGGTAGCTTTGCCCAAAGCGCTAGCGTCTCTCATCGACCGCTGTCTTATTCAATCTTGTTATTGCAAACGCGAACAGACGGCCTAATATATAGACGTCTTGTTGTTAAAACACTGCATCCACTCGCGTGAAGTCCAAACCCGCACGCGTTGTTAATTTTACATTATCACTTAGAAGCTATATCTAAAACATATACAAAATGCATGTGGACATTTACGGACGCGCAAATGCAGAGACTCGACGCAGCGCAAATGTGCATCTGACCAGGTACAATAAAGCGGATTTGATAAAGCTGAGCAACCAGGTTGTTGTTGACATGGACCTAAGATTTTTCAAGATGGAACTAGAAAACGGCAAACATCCAATGTGGACATCAACGATGCTGTTCTGAAGCAGCAATTCGAAATCGCAAAACACCTGGCGAAATTACGGACGAAGGAATAAAAGACGCCGGCGTGTAGGTGAAAATTTATCAAACACATTACGTCGACAACGCTAATGCTGTGTCCAAACAATATGGAGATGTAAAGGCCGCCCAGGTGCTGTCAGCCCTACCCTCACCTATACGTGTAGTAAACTGGTTTATTTACAGCAATAATAAACCAGTGAAGCGAAAAAAAATAATCGCTAAACAAATGGTCGACTTGTTTTCTTTACTCTCGGGGATGGATTTAATAGACCTAAATTTTACATCTTAAAGGTGCGCAAGTCCGGATCCTAACTTATTCATCTTAACCGGTTCTAGAGGCGGGTGGGCTACAATAATAATATTGATAAATAATGAACGGCGTGATAGGCCATTAGTTGTGCTTACCACGGAAGACGATATTCAAGAACGTTTCAAATATGCAGTATATATATCATTTGTCACCGGAGATGAAATTCAGTTCTAAGGACTCAACATCTTTTTGGGAACGGTACTTAACCGTCTTTGGCGTCTGTGTTTAAGATTTATTATTATATATTCGTGATAGATCCAGAGCAGCCACGCGATGATGATGTTGAGGTATTCACAGGTAAGGTAGTGGGTCGGTTGGCTGGGGATGCCAGCATCGAAGGCGAGTTTGTGCTGCTTGTCGATCAATATAAGCGAGAAAAAGATGTTGTCAGACCCTCACATATAATCCTGAAAATGCCAAAATACAAATCGACCATTGTAACCACCCTGGTGTGTCAATACCAAATCGAAGCCAACTGGGAATCATTGCATTAGCACGCGCAATGACTCGGCCAAGAAAAGAAAGACCTCGACTGATATTTACAAAGACGCACTTGTCCGCATAACAGTTCTTTGGCATAATACGAAAACCATTAAAGTAACAAAGTAAAGGCGTATTCTATGTAGTTTTAGGTGAACGTGATGGCAAGCTAACGGAACGTGCAATTGCCGAAGAAATAACTATTCCCAGGTAAGCGATTTTCTTTGATTATATGGTAGTTGTACCAGTGATGAAAAATGCTTGGTTGGAAATGCGTGTGCGTGTTACAACCGGCCAGTCTGCAGAGCAATTTTTCTTCATAGTAACATAATTAATAGAAGAAATGTGATGGACTCTCAAAGCTATCGACGCGAAGAAACAATTAAAGCGGAACAACAGCTGCGCGATGAAGTAGCCAAGAAAACCGTTTGACTCGCGAAATACAAACGTGTGTGTGTGTTGTCATGAATTCTATTTGCTGACTCGCCGCTGCAACGATCGTTGGCCCTGGTGTGGCGGGAATTGCGACTACAGTAACTATCACAAGCACGCCAATCGGGACTGTGGTCGGAACCATATCGACAGTAACCGGTGTTGCTAGCGGTACAAAAATAAATTAATTACGGTTACATTCGCGAATAGGTGCCTATTCTTATCTTACCGCGGCTGCCCAAAGTAGTCTGGTTACAATTGCCAGGCTGTATTCGGTTGCCATCGAATAAAAATGATTACAATGGTGGAATTTGGGACGGTGCTGTTTGAAATAGAAAACCGCAGAAGACTCCGATCACAAACATGAAACTGGGGCGCTAGCGACCTAAACTAGTTAATTCATTCAGTTAATCCGGAACTGGTCAGGCGGTCTCAACCCCCATATTCTTTTACTCCTAGTCAGCTCGTGTACGAATTCAGTTCGTCATGGTATCAATGTTTGTAAACTATTTTTCATGAAATTTTCAGCTTTCACTCTAACAATCAGATTAATTCAAATGAGGTAAGCATCAATAAAAAATGCTCTGACTGTATGTGCTAATGAGAGGACATGGTTATCTCCGCTTCGAAGACAGGTCAATTACGTCTTGTAATTCCACTTCCCTGTTTATCCAGTGTATGGTAGACTCACTGTAACTGTCTGAGGAGAAGATTTTAGGATTTCTCCATGTCTTGTGATGAGTGCTTCTTTCGCACGGATCTACTAACTCACGATAAGAACGAAGACAGTCTAAAGATAATGTAAAGATATTCTCTGACGTAAACTGCAGTTATCTAAAGTGTATCGTCAAGTATAAGAACGGCTTGATGACCTTTCGACGATTCCAACATACCTAGTACCTGCACTATGTTTTTGACGATTGCCAATACATACAGATATCTTGTGGAATTCTTCTCTCTATTTACGATCATACATACAGATGAATGGATAGATGAAAGGAATAAATGAATGGGGTTTTAGATGAAAAGAATGATTCTGGTTTTTAAATTCGGGATATTGCGTCATTTAACACGAAGTAAGATCAAAAGAATGATTCTTGTTTTAAATTCGGGATACTGCGTCATTAACACGAATTAAGTTATCTCTTTGCTTTATACTACGTATATATATTCAGAAGAAAATTATCCATTGCCATCAGCATGTTTTATTTAATTGTATTTGCATTTTTCAAATATACAAGGTTCAACTTATCTAATATCACGTCTATTATCCACAACTAGGCTGCTGTGACTTAATTCTGATGTTCGAATGACATTTTTTTTTTCTTTTTTTTTTTATCCATATATTAAATAATTTGAACCCTTTTAAAAATGGTACTTGGATGCATCTTATGGGAAGTAACCTAGCCATCCAAACTGGGTCATTGTGACTTAGTTTTCAAACCTTTACCTACTCTCATGAAAAATGGCAGGTGAATGCACCTGAAGAGGAGTATCGGAAATATACCAAAATTCGTGAAAACATTTGTATACTTAAGTCTCTTTGTATTTTCAGCAATTCATTCCGTGACTCCTTTTTATCTTAAACCCTGTTTTATCTACACTCTTGAAAATTTTCAAGAAGATGAACCAGAGTGAGCAATCCAACAATATCAGAACTAATTCGCTATAATCTTATTTTAACATTTGAGCAGCTTTAGCATATTTAGCCATTTCAGCGTCATTATCTTGGAACCTTTTCACTTACACTCATGAAAATCGGAATGTGGATGGATCTCAAGGTAAGTAACAAACGTTTACTGCAGCTCGGTTACTGTCACTTAAATTATACGCTAGAGTGATTTTTTTATTTTCAGCTATAACCTAATTTTCACTCTTGAGTGATTTACGCATTTTCTGCTATGCATTGGTTATCAAAGACCATATTATTTACACTCATAAAAACTCATTTTTGGATGCATTGTAACGAAAGTATGTCAACTTTACCAAACCTAGGTCATCGTTTGCTAATTTTCATGCGTGCTAGTTTTCTTTTTCTTCAGCCAGTCATTTGTTACATCCTCTGTATTTTTAGTATTATTAAATTATAACTGTTCAAATCCTTTTTCAACAATATACTGACAAACTTCTGTTTGTTGATTGATCCTATTTAGTTTATATTGCAGTCATATTTCCGTCTTCTGCATGATGGCCAAGTCGATAGCTTAGAGTCACATCCAGAGGTACCTGGTTACGAATCCCGTGCAGACCAACCTGAACCTGCTGTCAACGCGAATCTATTTGAAAGGCTTTTAAATTCCATTGCTTCGGCATCAATCCTCCTTACAGGTCTGTATGTTGTCGACTCCTCCAAATCTACTATTGCTCACGAGGGATCCGTGCTTGTGATATATACTTTTGTGTGTGTGTGTGTGTGTGTGTGTGTGTGTGTGTGTGTGTGTGTGTGTGTTTTGATTAACTTTGCGCATGATCTTCTTTAAAGTAAAATTAGACGTTTATTTCATGCGCATTAATGAAAAAGGATATTATTATATGTGTTACCTTTATCCAGCAAAGAAGGACCCAATTTATTATAATGACTGCAAATTGTACTGGTCCTCTAGAAAGATAATATTATATTGCATATTGTGTTTCCAGGGGTGTAGATTCTATTTTAAAGATACTGAGCAATAAATGTGTTTACAAGTTAAATTCAACCTATATATTGAACTTACTGACAAGTTTAGTGTAATTTCTAACTGGCTAGTGAGGTCAGGTGTGTACTTGGAAGAATTAAGTTATTTCCCATTGGATGGGTCGGTCAAGTGGGTTCTTTTATGGCTTGGGGTAACTGTGAAATGTTACGAATTGAGTAGAAGAAAATTGCGTTTTAGGTTCTTGTGCTTGTATATAAGGAAAGATCTGAGCAATTGATTCATACTTATTTCGGAATTTTATTTCATATGTTCTTAATGTTAATATCAGTCTGCAAGATTTAATTAGTTTTTTGTTTAGATATAATTTGAGAGGAGACGTTTGTTTTGATTGTTCGTTGGTATTATAAAATGGACCAAAATGTTATTCTGGGACTGTTGTGAACTGATTCACAGAGTTCTGGATAATGCCATTGTGATACACCAGGACTTGGCAGTCCGGTACGTTAGAGGATCTGGAATTCATTCTAAACATTCATTTTTTTTAGGACTTATTTAGAACGTTTTATGATTATTTTGGATTTAATATATAATACTTCTCTTAGATTTTCCTTTTAGAACTTGATAATCAAGTTATTTATGTTGAGTTTTTGGGGGTTTTACGTCATTTCTCAGTGCAAGATAGGCTATACATGGCGGCCAATATAAATGGTGGAGGAAGAACCTGGGAAAACCCTGGTAAGAACCACCGACCCACAGGAAGCTACCGGCAGCTTTCTCACATGCCCACCCTGACCGAGCCAAAGGCTCGAACCCATGCGGACAGAGCTTAGATGGTAGTGATCGGTAAGACTAGATCTTTAGACCACTTGGTCACCCGGGAACCCAAATTATTTGCAAAGTTTTACAAAACTTGTTGGTTTTGCTTCTTTCTGTTACTCAGTTTATGACCATAGAGTCGCCATAATAATAAACTGCTAAGTACTTTTATTCGGCAAAGTAGAACCGGATTTATTATAATAAACTACTAATAACCTTTATCCAGCAAAGAAGGACTCGACTTATTACAATTAACTGCTAATTACCTTTATCAAGCAAAGAAGGACCCGATTTATTATAATAAACTGTCAGGTACCTTCTATCCAGCAAAGAAGTACCCGGCTTGATACAATAGACGGCTAATGTTAGATTTAGCTTTTATTTCTTACGTAAAACTTGATGTCTTCATTATCCTGAATGTATCATACAGAAATTAATATCGTAGATGCTATGTATATAAAAGAAATACATCAGAAAATTGACATGACTGAACAGTGAAAAAGGAATTAGACTGAATACATACCTCAGCAAAAATAGTATACATTAGAGACACTCATAGCTCTTGTCATTCGTTTTTGTTGTTTATTTTAACAATGTCGACAATGTTGATCTTTCATTATTTTCCTGATTTGTTATTGCAGGCTCTTTTTCATACACCATGCCTTATGAAGAGAATGTGCGTCAAGATATGACGGACTTCACCCACTTTTAGATTCAAATTGATATACATTCATCACAGGGCTTCAAGTATCCGTCTCCTGTATGCTACGAAAGATAAACATGTATCTGTCTCCTGTATGCTACTAAAGATAACTCTATTTACAGCCCCCTTGATCGGTGTACATATTTATCGATGGTTAAATAAAACACATTCTGGAACATTTATGCTCACAAGGTCATTAATTAACTGATTTATGCTCACAAGGTCATTCATTAGCTGAAAACTAATCTTGTATAAGCCAAGCACGAAGAGACCTTGATTCGTCTCTATCATGTTCCTTGCAGCTGTGTTCTTGACGACCTAAATCACTAGAAAGATGCTTATATATATATATATAT
>JAECUM010061300.1:0-10876 GCA_016617855.1 Megalonaias nervosa
GTACATTAGAACTACGACCGTATCTGTTCGTAAAGGACTGCACGTCAAATAAAGATCTTCAAAGTAAAGCTAATTGCATCATATTCTAGGCTGTCAAAATCTGATGAAAGACATGATTATTCTGGAGAAAATTTAGGAACAGTTGCTTTCAATTGGTCAGTTAAAGTTAAGGGGTACACTTTGGAAGTAATCTGAATTTAAGGTAGCGACTTGGCTCAGAATTCTTTAGTCCAATTTTGCTTGCGAGAAGTCGAATTTGAGACTCCGGTGGAAAAACCTGAGAATAGAGTTTTCCCTCGTTAAGAAAGTAGAGAGGCCAGATAACTGTCTTAAAAGGAAAGGACAGGCTATAATGCTAGAACGCACGGTTTGTGTGGAAAAGAAACAGCATTAAGGTACGCAATTTTAATTTCCATGTAATTTTCTATTTTGTTTGTTTGGTTTTATGCAAATGTGTTTGATATGCTTATGATCCATGCATGTATCGTTTATTCAGTTTCATAGGACTCTGTTGATATGTTAGAGTGTTATGCAATTTTTTCTTTAATTTAACAGCTATTAGTTCATTGATAGAATTGACGGATTTGTGATATAATCCAAATATTCAATGTGTAGAATTTTTTTATGGTTATATGAATGAATTTCCTTTGTCTGTAGGATGATACAGTTTATCGTGAGTTAATGATATCTGCATATTTATATATGATTTTGTAATGCTCAAATGATCTTGGAGGTTATTGGTTACGGTAAACTAGAATTTAGTGAATCTTATGCAATAGTAATCGAGCATTTATCTTACTGAGTGGAACGGGCTAGCCAGATGTAAGAAGACGTATAGTAATGTATGCTGATATATATGGCAGCATCGTTTGTATACAGAACACGTGTCAATTGCTAATCAATTGCCGCGGGAACAGGGACAATGAACCGTTGAATTAAGGTCAGACTTGGTATACTGCAATGGTCATTTGTAATTATAGATAACGATTGTACCTTACCTCAAATACAGTATATTTGTAAGGACTGTTAATCGTTAAGGTCACATTACGTCAGAATATATGCAGTGTGGATAGCTATTTACGCTTCTGAATAACGGAAATGAGAGATTTTATATATATACGGATAGGTGGTGAAACATGTACAACTTTAGTCGTAATCTTGTCATTTAAGGGAACATCTTTCTATATTCCTCCCTGAGGTCCCGATGAGGACAGTCCAAGAGGGAAGTCCGCAAACAGAGAGTTCAGAATAGAAGGGTCAAGAGGAAGAACCAAGCATACACGCTAGACAAAGTCAAGAGAGAACATCGCCAGGTGATGCAAGTCGGGCGTGGACATTGTACTCTTTTCACCGCTCGTTACTATGATGAACGAATCCGTAAATTGAACACTGCTTTTAAATTCCATTAATGTAAATCAGTTGGATTGTAATTGCAATTTTAGCTTATGTATTAATTAATTATATTTATTTTATTTTATTGTTTAAGGGGGCTCGTATTTGTTTATTTCTTCTCAATAGTCTTGCTTAGTTCTCTGTCAATGTTCTATCTATCTATTCACACTGGGCAATAACATCGAGGGAGGTCATCTCCTAGATAACGATCGCCAAATCATTAACAGAGGAAAACGCACGTCTACACGTCTTCCTCCTCCCCCTTATATATATATATATATATATATATATATATATATATATATATATATATATATATATATATATAAGTATCAAGTCAAGATAAACCTAAGAAACATTCAATTTTCCAAAAGATAAATATATTTCCCTAAAATTTAAAGCAAACAGAGTGAAAAAATTAAAACTAACTTAATTCCTAGAATATTCTCCTCAAATGTAATATCAATTTTACTCTAGTCTCGAAACTGGCCAGAGATATTCCGAATGAAGGTCATTCTGTCTTTCTATGCTACCATTCTAGCACCACTGAAAAATCAGTTCTAAATCGAAATGTTTTACTGCAAGGTAATCCCGCGAATGTAGAATATCACTGACGTCCTTGCAAGATTTACATAATCCAATAGGAGCTTACTGTCTATAATAAAGATTTTCCACTGTGCTAAATCCAACCAACAAAATATTATAAATAAATTGCTATTTCTTCTCAACGACTCTCACAGAACTGGCATAGACGGAAGAATAGAATATATGGTGCATGTGTTCTCATTATACAGACTCCAATATATAAACCAATCAACAGAATCAGATTAACTAAAAGATTCTCGAACAATTAAATCGTTATTATTTTGAAATAACTGTCAAGTATGACCCTCTCAAACTATTGAACCAATCAACCATTAGGATGATAGCTCTTTATGTACTTTACTATAGTGCTAGCCAGCCACTGAAAAAAAAGTATATTGTAAATTAAAGAGATTATATATATATATATATATATATATATATATATATATAGATATATATATGTTAATGTGGCATAAGACATCTTCATTCACTTCTTATTTTTGGAAATCCTTCACTCGGGTATATTTTCTCCACTTTTTTAAAATTTGATTCAGATTCTGTCGCTGTTGGGTCTTATAATCGTGGCGGCCTCCTACATAGAGGCATGTGACTTTCTCTACGGGAAAACATACAGCTACTTCGACTTTGTGTCTGGTTCCTGTTTCTTCACTTCTGGGTTCTGGTATTTATTGAATGCCCTTGGTGTGCTCAAAAAGTTCGGCGTTATCAGATGGGACATTGGGGTATGTATGGCATCGCTATTTGTCACAATTGTAAACTGGCTACCATCTCTCTCTCTCTCTCTCTCTCTCTCTCTCTCTCTCTCTCTCTCTCTCTCTCTCGGCAGGGCGAAAGTTTAGTAATGCGGCGCTAAAACTTTCTGATCAAATATACTAACAGAAAGCCAGCTTATGCAAGAACAACGAAAACAGTCAATTATCAACAAATAAAGAAGCAACTATTCCAGTTGTACTAATCAGCTTATTTTAACATCAATGTTTCATTGCAATGATGCTGACGTTTTGCTAACTCAAACAAAATATTGTTAACATATGTCAAGACCTTTTTTAAATAACACAAAAATGATAGCAAGGATAGGAGAAAGTGCAGGAGCAGATGGAGGATTAGGTGTAACAGGAGGTTGTTGTCCTAATAGCTTTGGGGGTTTTTTGTATTCTTCATTTGGGGTTTATTATCGAGGTTACTCAACGAAATTAAATACCTTCCAATCTGCAGATTTTGACAGGGAAAACCGCGAATTTAAGTACCCACGAAAATGTTTGGTTTTTTTTTACTTCAACAGAATGAAAATCGAGACCCACGAAAAAAGAAAGTGAGACTACCGTATTAAGATTCCTTAGCCACAAAAGGTATCTACGGAATCAGATGCAACTGGTGGGTTTTTGAAACTTAACAGTTAGAATCTTTTCCACAAACAGATGAACAATACCAATAGTTACTCTAATTGCCAATATTCGTGCTTGCTATAGCATATGCCTATTAAAACTGTTTTTCATGGTAAATTTATTTCCTACATTATTAATTGTCAATACAAACGAGAGGGGATATTATACAGATTAAATATGAGCTATGAAGATGAAGATGCAAAAGCTACAGACATGCTAGGAATGTTTGTAATGTGCGGTTTTTAGTAATAGTAAATAGCATAAAGTTACCATATAAACATAAATGTCATTTAGAGGTCCTTGTGAAAAAGGCTTAAATCGGTGGGAAAGAAAATACTGTAAACGATTATAGATCAAGCATTAATCAAATATTTAAACAATAATAAATGCCATACTATTGGTTGAAATGATCCAGTATAATTGAACGAGACAGCTATTAGACAGTTTTTAAATATGCGAATTGGTAATGCATAAGACTTTGGATGATAGTAATTTGAAATATATTAAGACAAAGAAAAGATATGTAGAAATAAAACATCTTTTGAACATAGTGGTAATAAAAAAATGTGCCAAATTACAGAATTTACACAAACATATTGGCATAGTATGATGTTAGATTTACAGTACTAATTCAAGCAATTATTTAATACTTATCTAACGCTATGCAAGTATTGCAAACAGTAAGAGAAAGATTAGAAAAAATACATTACAATTAACTGAACAAACGGATAAACTCTGGGAAGAATGCATTAGAAAGTGTCATGGAACACACAAAGTAATCTATGCAAAACTATGGAATTTCACAATACAAACTGGAACAGCTGCGAAATGATTTAGGCAACGAATTGAAGCAAAACAAGCAAGAATTTAAAAAATTTAATGAATAAGTATACCACAGCGTATTAATAACTTGAATAACAAGGTGGTCGCTTACACATTTGTCATAACTGCAAAAGAAGAATGATGTAACAGAAATAGCTGATAAGATAGACGACAACAAAAGAAAAATAACTGTTATGCAGGGACGATATAGTCAATTAAAACTACTTACAATTTATTTCTCAATGATTTAAGAAACAAAAGTCACAAAATGAAACGATTTGACTTGCCATCTTTAAAATACAATCTTAGTGCAAGAACAGAACAATCTAAAATAAAATCACAAACAGATACAATATAGTTTTTGTCGATTCAAAAGTGGTTAAAATATCACTTTGGTACAATGTAGTACTGATTAATTAGAGTTTTTCGTTCCAGAAGTGGTAAAAATATCGTGCTGGTACACTGTAATAATGACTAATTAGAGTTTGTCCATCCAGAAATGGTGAAAATATCGCTTTGGTTCAAGGTAGCATTGATGAATTAGATGAAAAGATTGAACGAACAAGAAAAGGGTCAAATGCTTTCGAACAATGGTTTGCAGCAGAAACAGATGCATACTATAAAAGAATTTCGCATTACATGGATAAATTGATACAATTTAAACTGCACTAAAAAATGAACAAATGGGTGTAAAAATTATTGATTGTTCGAAATAGAACACTGCAAGATGAAAACGATAAATACAGATAGGAGTTGCATGAGAAAACCAAACGAATATCACAATGCTTATTGTTTTATAAGCGTCGCGTTGTACAAGATTTAACTGAGTTAAGAGAAATGAGTTACCTTTAAATGGAAGATGGCAGCGGCAGTGATAAGCGGAGGAGGAATAGCCGACAGTCAAACGCTTACTGAAAATAACGACATGTTTCAAATGTTTGATCCAAAAGAGATCAGATAAAGAATTAATTAGACATCATCCAAAAGAGATCATATAAAGAATCAATTAGATATCATCCAAAAGAGATCATATAAAGAATCAATTAGACATGATCCAAAGAGATAATATAATGAATTAATTAAATATGATCCAAATGATATAATATAAAGAATTAATTAGACATGATCCAAAATAAATCATATAAAGAATTAATTAGGCGTGTTCCAAAAGACATCATTTAAAGAATTAATTAGACATGACCTAAAATAGATCACGTAATGAATTAATTAGGCATGATCATAATTTCAGAAGAATCAAGACAGTAGAACACATAATGGAAGAGTGAGAGAACAATGGTGCTTAATTAGTATGGAAATCGTTTGGATAATACTTTGTCTCGATATTCTTCTACTAGTACTGATTCAGTTATGGAAAAATCTAAGCAACATAAAAGTAGTGATAAGAAGTCACATTCTGATAAACGGGTCAATTATGGGGACATATCTTAACAGTTGTAATACGCTTTAGTATTTGTAGTTATTAAATAAAAATAAATCGCAAAATATATTAAATGCTAAGTGTGTTTTCAGCAGCAACAAAAACACTACAAAGTGTCACACACTTTATTCCGTAACCTCGTTGTATCACACAAACTCTCCAAAATATTAAACCTAAACAAACACTGCAAGTGGCAGTACCATGACTGATTCATATTGCTGTAGTTTGTTCTGGTAGTTGTTCATATAATTTGAAGAAATAACTGAAAGACGGTGCTAACAACACAGTGGTTAATAATTTAGGTAGAATATTGGCTACAGGCATGACAATTTTTTATGGTAGTGATGCTGCTTTTAAATTAAATGATGAAGCTATACTATTTACAGATTACAAACTGTTTTAGCATACCACGTGATGTTCAGATATTGGCAAAACATTTTCCACTGTATACTTTTCTTCTTGGTCAGGATTTTAGATCTACCACTGCATTAGCAAATAACCTGTGAAATGATATAATGTCCTTACCCTAATTACGAATTGGATAATATTTGATTCACCACAAGTGAGTTTAAAAGGAGTATAGATACTGCGTAAGAAAATAAAAGAAACTGGTCCAGAAGAGAGCTTCAATCTCGTGACAGATAAGCTCATTATTTCTGTTGCTGCTGTAAGTTCAGTTAATAACCTTGAGGTTATAGCCTTCTTCAGGATCTTTAGCGAAGAACAAAAACTGAGACATTGAAAATAGGCGAGTTATATATCATTTTTACAGATTATCATTGTATCTGGCTTGATTTGATAAGTGGGCAAAGACTGCATGGTAGTGGTATTAAATTATCTAATGTTCAACAAAGGCATACGCATACTGATAAATAGAAAATTAAAAAGTATTTAAACAATGAACTCTTCCTTAACAAAATGAACTCTTCCATAACTCCAGGGGCAACATGACTGATTACCTGTACACAGACCACTCATTATCAGGAAATATCGAACGAGTAGTGTTGCTCGGTATATTGATACAAATTAATACAATGGAGTTTATCTGCATTATGAGAGGCTTATTGTGAAAATTCACTGAGCTACAGTCTCGGATATCATTCGCGATGCTGAGATGAACTAACTGTAACATTACTGTTATGGCCTTAGCTTACAACCTGTTCCATATTCCAAATGAATTCTGGAACTTAACTATTGTTTTCTTTTGATAGAGTTGTATTCATTTTGAATTGTTCTTTTTCCCTTGACTGAGTTTGGTTCTGTAGTCTCTCGTGGCTTCCAGGCATGCAAATACCTCATGTTGACGTTGGGGATCGGAAGTAGCGTGTCATAAGACTTCGCGTAAATGCAGAAGAATCTATATTTTGAGTTAAAAGCGTCTGGTGTATGCAGATTAAACGCATGTTTTTAATCATCTCATATCACCCAGATTCACGAGTGGTCATAAGAAACAATCCACAATTATTTGTTTTTCAATTGGTTTCTTTTTTTTTCTTTTTTCTTTTTTTTCATTAGCATAAAAATATAAATATAAATAATGTACTCCACATGCCTAAAAATCAAGCTGCCCAGCAGGACTTGCTACTCATATTTTGACCCAGACCACCGCAAAATTAGCTGGCATAGGACCGGCAATTTCGTACGGGAAGTAATTTATGCGGATCGAGTGCATCCATGTGACTATATGTCTGAAGAAAATTAGCGTCCATGAGGTCTGCCATTATAGATACCATATGCCTATGATTTTACTGTTGCCTCTTATACCTTATATTGTCCTAGATAAACAAAGCTAACCTATGCACAGTAATCTTATATAATTCATTCTGGTATGATATAGAACATTTATTTCCCATGAATTTAGGCTCTGATTAAACAAGTTTTGTACATAAAAAATGTAGTATTGACATGTGTCTTGCATGTCTATCAGTTCGGTAGGAATAAAGCTTACTTCTGAAATGACTAAATCAGGCATGTGCGACTTCTTTCAGATAAGCGAATTTTAGAGCCACATTCTGTGATATTAATAAGCGGATAAAACCAGGTCGCGGACCATATACGGCCCGCAGGACGTAGATCACACGTGCCTGCACTAAATTCTTGAATAGTTTAATCTTTGAATAATTCAACAACTTTCTTGTTTACTAACACTACGTTGTTGCCTTCCCTGCAATCACTTTTTCATCCTCTTTCATGTTGTGCTAAAAGTTACCCGTTTAACATGAATGCATAACGAATCTGTGTCTGTCATTAATAATTAAATGTTAGCATCATATGTTGTTAGATTGTTGAAGTAACATGTATACATCAAATATTTTGACAATTCCAACACCCTAATTCCTTTGTATAGAAGTTTCGTAATTTGATTTTTTTTTTAAATATGAGTACCTACTAAAACCAAATTCATTTATGTTATTGTCCGTTTTGCAAATTATAGATCTTTTTCACCTGACCATTGTCTTACACTTATTCTGTTACGTAAATTTTCCATGTACAGTGCTATTGATTAGTTTCTAACAGGTTTGTTGTTGTTGTTTAAAACGTTGTTTGCTTTCTGTCCTAAATTTGTTTTATATTTTAATGAATGGCCCTAACTAATATTCTTGATTTAATAATATTGCTCAAAGCATATTTTTTTAGCTTTAATCCTTTTGAACGTATAGTTTCCAATATCTATAATAAATCACATAGTTTTTCTCTGTTTTTCAATGTACATAATAACTTAAGTCATGGTTTTGTTTCTTTGTCTAATCTGTCGGCCTCTTTTGCACTGTTGACAAATCTATAATAATTGATTTTTTCTCGTCCTAATGGATAATCATTACTTCCTCATCATAAGTTTCTGAAAGGCATAAATTGACACGTGGAAAATTCATAAAGATTATTACTGCTTACGTACATGATGAAAGACTTAGACCTTGACCTGTACCATTATGACCATTTTCCGCATCATTGGTACAATAGATATGATTCGATTCTGTTCGATATCGCACAAATTCCTTCTTTCATACCAGACTCAATTAAAAACAAAACATATTCAAGCAATAACTCGAATTATTCAGTCAAACTGGTTCACAATAATTATCATTTAAATCGATATTAAAATTTTGCAGGCAAACATTTCTAATTTGTTAAAAATAGCACACAACATTAAAGTATTTTTGCGTAATACTGGTGAAGATTACCAATAGATTTGAATTTTAAAAAGTACATTGTATTCGTTATATATTGGTAGTCACCCGTTCTAACTCCTTGACCTGTTGCTGGAATAAAACATTTCCTATTGTTGGTAACTTGGTTTCTTAGAGCCACGAAAGTGTTCAAATAATGTCCTTCATCCGAAATTTCCTTTTAATTTTTTTTTCAAAACGTTTTTGTTTCAGAATGAAATATATGTTGCGTCCTTATTTGGTGTTACTTGTATTTCCCTATCAAGTTCATTTTTAACCATTACTTTAATTAGAACATAACCAATACTAGATAAACTGTGAATAAAAAGTGGTATTATGGTGTGTGATTGTAATTTAAATTACATTCATTATGCCTGAATAATCTATTAGTACCAGTTAAATGATCAATGCAATGACAAATACATTGTTTGGACCTTTCAAATATTTTAAATACTAGTATAAAGCATGGTTTGAAAAAATAAAGTCACTGTGAGAGTTTGGTCTACTGTTAGTGTTAGACTTCCGTTGCTAGGGATGCTGCTACCCACGCAATCTTACAGACACACATTCATCCATACCAATATTCATCTACCCTTACAAATAATAGCATAGAGGCGAATTGTGTTCTCTGGAATGATAAACAGCCCTCGTCTTTATAGACAAAGACTCACACCTCACACATTCAAACACCCAATAAAAAGGACAACAAAGCATGAAGATAGCACGATGATGATATTGTTTTTTTCCTGATCCAAATGGAAGGATCCTGAAAATAGATCTTGAATTGACGGCGTACATTAACAAATCTTGTTTACTGGATTGACACAACTTGATTCTTCGTGGTGCGGACTTCTTTCCAGGAGTATCTCACCTCTGTCTGCGTGGGTTCGAGTCTAGGATTCGGCGAATGTGGATATGTGAGAAAGCTTGCCAGTAGCTTCTCATGGGTCGGTGGTTCTTTCCGGGGGTTTCCCGGTTTCTTCCTCCACCATTAATACTGGCCGCCATGTATAGCCTATCGTGTGCTGAAAAATGGCGTTAAGCCCCACAACAACAACAACAACAACAACAACTTTCCAGGAGTATGTACCCAAATAATCGTGTCAGACACCCTTGTCGCTCAATGTACAACCATCTGGCAAATATGGCCGCCTCTGTTATTTCTGTGATAAGCCACTTTGTCTTGACGTAGACTTAGTAGAATGAGTTGACAAGCATGTTCTAAATGGTAGTAAAACACGGTATGCTGGATCACATGTTGTTTCTTTGAGAATGGATATAGGTGAAAACTTCATCTTATATAGGGAAGAAATAGCTTGAATTTTTTTGTTGTTGTTTTTGCACGCAGTCAATCGTAGCACGTCTTTCTGATACGCAGATTATTGTAGCGCGTCGCTCTTCGCCAGTCAAGTGCACTAACCAATCAGAAGGCAGGATGGCATGTTTAGTGAATCAGTCAGTGTACAAAATAGCATTTTTACGAACAACACCGCGCGCATTACAGTACGTACTGTCCCATGACTGTGCTGAGGAGTAACACCATTCGATTGAGGTGAGGGGGCGGGTAGTCCTGCAGTCTCTCCTTCTTCCTTCAGAGATACTACAACCTCAATCACCACCATCACTCGCCCGATTTCATCGTGAGTCGAACTTGATTTATTCGATCTTACTCACCACAGGACTTTCTGACGTCATACGCAGGACCATCGTCAGAATACAATGATTTTAAAAAGTGTAAGAAGAAGAGTTGCCGAGATATTTTACAAAACCGGAAGGAGGAAGAAGACGCTTTGAACAGCACCAACAACAGAAGAGAAACGGAGTTGAGAGATGAAATCTGTTCCTGTGACCGGTCAACAGTTAATGTGAATGGTTGCCCTAAAAACAACGCATGTGTATTACATCGAAATCTTGCCGAACTTAATGACAGCAAAGCTTTGTATGAATCGTGCCTGGCAAAATAAAAGGAGGAGGTGCAGGCATTATCAAAATCAAAACGATCGGCAGCAATTACAACAACAACAACGGCGGTTGGATTCGGATGAGAGAAATGACCAAGGCAGTTA
>JAECUM010061302.1:0-17080 GCA_016617855.1 Megalonaias nervosa
TTCAAACTTACAGACCAAAGAGGACGTATTTTGGATTTGCAAAATGAGGTTTTAAGTATTAATCTATATGTGAGATCATAGAGCGTTATCGCAAAACAAACAGCAAAAAAAAAAATATCCGAATCTAACTCGGATCAGAATAATTTTTTTTACTGGGTAAATCGTAATTATCAGAATAAAATATTATAAATAAACTGTCAATTTTGCCAGGGATTTTGTTTAGCCATTATCACATTGACTCCACCTTCACTTTCATTTTCACAATGCTCTCTTAACTGTCTTATACGAAAGTTCATAATCTTTTTCTGTTCGTATTCATGAGATAATTCTAACTTAATTTTGTCAATAGCTTGTGAGAGAGGTACAAACAGCTTTACCTGATTATTTGCAACTGTTGCCAGCGACTGTAACATTGCCTGCGGGATAAACTTCATAAATTTATAATCAGATGGCAAAGTGTATCTGTTCTCCAATTTCCGTTGTTCTAATGATTCAAAGTCAGACAGAATTTTTTCAGGATTAAGATTATCAAATATATTTATACCGCTATGTTGTAATTGTTTAATAGCAGAAATAATAACATTAATATTTTCGGAATTCATTATATTATAAATGTTTGTTTAATATAAAAATAAAATCAGAATAATATTAATAAAATAAAAATAATAGTCCTTAAAGACTGTTTCAAGATGATTATATACATATGATTATGATTATATACATATGATTATGATTATATACATATGATTATATCTTAATTAAGGATAACCCCATGTGATCCCCTAGGTTGCCAAACAACATCCTAGCAGGATCAGAGGTCACATATAAACTTAATTCTAAGAACTTAACTAACTTATCCTAGGACAGCACAGTTATATATAAACTTAATTCTAAGAACTTATCCTAGGACAGCACAGTTACATATAAACTTATCTTAAAGACAGTACTACGGGCCTTCTCTACGTTCAATACAAATTTGCACAGTCCCCCAATAATCAACCCAGGGAGTACAAAATTGCACCCACCAAGTGACATGGTGGGAGAATGTACAAATTTTCTATTGAAACGCAGAAGGGCTGGCTGAAGCCCCCACTAAAGAAGAGGATTTTGGCATAATATCGCCTTTCGCCCGACAGTATGCCGGTCACGAGAATCGAACCACGGACCTTGAGTACGAAAATCCAGCGCGTTAGCAATCGGCCACCGGACTTCATTATATATACATAATGAAAATATTATTATATAGTTAAAGCGCAATGTACTTAAAGTTTACAGAATAAACTCACAATTATTGTAAAATGTGAATTTTTTTTCAGTTTCCAGATACTTGGAGAAACTACATACACAAAACCCACATTTCTGCCGAGTTAAAAGTCTGTATTAATCAGACGTTGCTAAGGATACTAAAATAATCGATAGTTATATGAACACGCATGCCATACTCATTTCTAAAAATAACCTCATGTATACAATTCACTGCTGAGATATATTAGCCGATATAATCTACCACAGACAATATGTGACTCAGGTTATCGGATTAGCTTGTTCTTATTAAATGTGTTTCTGTGTAATAGTAACACAAATTAGCTACATTCAATGGGCTTCTTGGAAACATTAGTGTCCTATGGGACATTCAAACTGTATAAATCTCTATTGTTGTGTTATACATGTATTTTGAAGACAAATGGATTTTGCTGCTGACTAGTGTACACACAATTCCATATCATTTTTATGAACGATCTATTTATTTATGGACGAAATAACACATACAATAAGGAAAGATATATCGATACTTATTTAAAGCAATGTGGGTTCCATTTTGACCAAAATTCACAATATATTGCTGTCATTAGTACAACAAGTACGACAATTGCAAGATTTACTAAGTTATGCTTGACGGAGTTGTCTCGCTTAATCATCTGATACCATAGAAACATAAGCGAATTTGACTTTTCGTCCAAATCTCACTGAATAAGCAGATTTTGTGATATTATCTGCCACGCATTTTACTGAAGGCGGTACTATGTTAAAATATTTACCAGCAGAATTAATTGATTTAAATATAATTTCTTGGCCAGTCTCTGTATTTACAGATTTAACAGCCCTTGTGTATCGTGCGCCGCCAGAATTTCCGAATTTGCAATTTTGACTTTGTGTAACAATTCGCAAGTTATCAAGCGAGTTATCAAGTTTATCACCACTGATGTGATCGATTACAAGTCTATCTTTGATTAGTCCAAAATAACACTCAAACACGAACATATGTGATAAATAATTTTTATTTCCACTGGTATTAAATCTAAAATAACCAAATTTATCAACACTACCGACTGGTTTCTTTAATCTACAGTGCCTAATTACACCATCACGAGATGCTTCATAATTTGTAATGATTGGATGCTTTACAAACTCATTTTGCTCCATTTATATACTAATATTATTTGTTTAAATCATTATTTTGAAAATCTAGCGAGATAATCTTCTTCAGTTTTTATAGGAGATTCACCTGAAGATGTTTTATTTTTTTTTTATCGTAATATCGTTTCAGCTCTCTGTATTTTTTACCACCACATTGCACACACAGTTGAGTTTTTCCTCTGACTCCAACACCACACCGCACACACGGTTTTGGTCCTAGACTGTTATGTCTAACGCACTGCATATGAAAACCGCAGAATTCATTTACGCATGCTTTGTTACAAGAAGAAGTATATTCGATCATAAGCCAATTACACCAATTATTTGTTTGAATCATATACAAGAGATTAAAATTCAATTTAAATACATATTTGTCTTAATTATAATAATGCAGGAATTATCCGCAATTGAACATTCTGGAGCCAGATTTGATCTTGACAGACTGCCGAAATATAAATTTAGTTTTTCGATGCAAGATCTAGCTTTAACGAATAAAGATATAACAAAACGTATCCGTGAAGCCAAAAAGGAATTTCGCGACGATGGTGCGGCTCATGTGTGGTCGACATTCAGAATTGAAAATATTGTCAATGTAATGAATGACAAAAAAGGAAGAGAGGTTATGGACTACCTTGTTCAGAGATATTTTATTTTAATAAAATTTATTGTAAAGACAGACGATGACACTTGGATTATTCGTGACAAGCGCGATTCTGTCCACATGCAGTCAGGAAATAGTATTGTTCTCAGTAAAAATTCCAGACCAGGAATACATACTGGTATTGACAAACCATATTACGAACGAGAATATACTGTGACTGCGGTTGTGTACGCAATATATCCGTTAAATAATAAACCTAACGTTGGGGATATCAAACCTATCAAGTTGTCATCACTGACTTCGTCAAGGATAAATTGTGTAGCTGAACGGGTTACAGAACACTTCACAAACGCAATACGCGGAAACGGTTTAACGGATTTACGACGTAAAAAAATAAATACGTGGGCAGAAACAGTTAAAGATACCGGAGCGTCTATCAGCGACGTTGCTGAGCTGGGAAAGAAATTAAAATTCCCAATAACAGTGAAGACGTTAACCGGAGAGATTTTGTACAAATCGAAATATGAATCAAGAGGAGCTTCGATAGATATTATTGATCATAACGCACATGCATGGACTGTAGCAGTAACAATATTTCCACGAGACAGAACGGTTAAATTTTATAATGGTCATGTATTTGATTTTATCAGAAATATCAGTAAAATTGACCCTGTATCTGTTTGGCTGTTTCAAAGTTCGGAATATGATTATCATGATCAGTTTGTACGGTCTAATGGTGATATTTATCGTACAGAATTTCTCCACGAAGAAATGAAAAATCTTGCATTAAAATATACATCATATGATATTAAGGTTGGACAATTACTGAATATTAGTTTTACCGTTCCATCAATTGCTGCTCACGCTGCTCAGGAGAAAAATTCATGGAAACCGACACGATTGAAATTTCTTGAAGATGTCCAACACAGTTGTGTGGAATACGGACATGGTGGATTGTGGAATACTAAATACGATTATAATGACGTTATCTCAGTTGATATGGTAGCATGTTATCCTGGAAGTTTTCTTGGATACGGAGAATGTTCTGAATACTTTAAGAGATTTGGACATCCGACACACGAGATGACCAGAATTGCGATAAACGGACCCTTACCAGATTTTGACTTAACCGGATTCGCCTGTATAGAGTCGTTCGAGTTTTGCGGGGATCTCCATCCGATTGTTTATGCGTGGATTGGAAGACATTTTTCAGAAAAATGTTGGGTTCCAATAGTACTAATGCAGTACATGCTTGATGCTGGAATTTTAGTGTCGTTGAACGTGAGTGAAGCAGTTATATCATACCGCGTGCAGAAACAAGTTTGGTTGCCAGAACCGGATATATTTAATATTAATGATGCTAGAAGAGATTTGTCTAATCTTAACGAAGATGATATTGTTAAAATTACTAATAATATACGTGAATGCAGGAGAGAAAGTGATGAGAAATTTGCAAAAGATCTCGGCAGAAAAATAATCGGTAAATTTACGCAAGGAGGATCATATGATCATAAACGAATGTGTACAAGATTAATCATGGACGATGCTGAACTCGATTTTATAATTGCTGATACAACGTAGAAAAACACATTTATAAGTCGAAGTAATGCTTATTTATCAGACGGAACTAAATTACGTACAATTGTGAGCTATACTGATGGTGAGTCACCGCAGTTTACTCATTTAAGATCTTTGATGCTAGCGTACGTTTCGATAAATCTATTATCGATGATAAACAGATTTCCTCGTTATGCAGTGAGAGTCGCGACAGATTCATTTTATATAAATAAAGAATATGCGGATTCGTTAAAACAATTGCATATTAACAATCATGCATCATGGGGCGAATGGAGAATAAAATGTGAAGATATAATTAGTTATTCTGAATCTGCCGACGTTGAAATTGCGGAGACATATTACAAGAAAAATCAAATACCAGGATTGTCATCGGTACCATCTGTATGTGATCCTGTGGCTAGACATAAAACCGTTTATCTTAATGGGTGTGGTGGTTCAAGTAAAACAACACGCGCGATTGAATTATTTAATAATTGTTCTGATATGATTGTTTTGACACCGACACATAAACTCGCCAGGGAAATAAAAGAACGAGGAGTAAAATCATGTACATATCATAGTTTCTTTAGATGGTGCGGAGACGCATGGACTCCATCGCGGATGGATGAGAAATACATTCCTAAAATTATTATCTGGGACGAGATATGCACGGTTCGCTAGAGGTATTAAAAATATTTCTTGATTGGCTGTTATTGAAAAATACTGCTGTGATAATGTGTGGCGATCATGGTCAACCGCCACCTTTCATTGGATCGTCTCCACATGAGTGGCTGAAAACATTTATAGATTATTGCGAAGAAATAACTAATGACCATAGAGCTATTGATAAATCACTAAAAGAGTTTAAAAAGTTAATAAGAATACAGCCAGATAAAATACAGTGTGAGAGAATGCGTAAAATAATTCCAGAAACTTCTATGAATGATTTTTGGACTTTATGGAGACCTGCTGATTTGATAGTTGCAAGCAGAAAAATATTTCGCGATACACTTCAGCAACAATTATTTACGTTACATAAACAAAAATTTTCAAATCTACCTGTACCTTTGTGTTATCGCCCAGCAGATACTCGACGACAGAATGTTGATGTTAAGATTCCTGGTGGTGGAATACAAAATCTTGTGCTAAATGATATTGTTTTAGTTGTTGTTGATGTTGTTGAGAGCGCGTTGAGTATGGATAAATCGCCGTGGACGTTAGGATACGCTATAACGATTCACTCATCAGAGGGATTAACTACTACTGATACAAATATTTGGATTGTCGATGATTGTATTGAGTGGTCAAATTTAGTTTATCTTGCAGTGTCTCGAGTCAGAAGAATATCTCAACTGCACAGGTTAATCTCGGATTGCGTAATAACCGAAGAAATCACTAACAACTTCGTCGATATCAATAAAAAATTAGCGAGTCATAAGCAATGTGACAAAAAAAAAATAATCGCGATTTTAATATTGATGCTGAATTTATTATAACACTAAAACAACGACACAATAATCATTGTGCAAGTTGTAACTGTAATATGCTGTGGCAGTATTCAAATAATAATCCAAGACAATTTACCGTTGATAGAATTAATAGTAATCTTGGTCACACACGCGAAAATGTGATGCTGATCTGTCTTGAATGTAATCGACGTCGAGGCGCAAGTTTACAAAAGTGAACGCGGTGGTAATTGTGTATCCGTAGGAATTATTGTAATTGTTCGCGTACAAATCCACGCTGAGAAGCCGTTGAATCTAATCTGTACATTGCAGGTCTACCTGTGGACCTTTCCACGCTAGAAATTTTGTGAGTGGTCACACTCCAGATAGGATCAGTTGCTCTTTTTCTACCTCCTTCAAGTTCACCAGGTTCATATAAATATCTTACTGTAACATTACCTAGTACTGGTTGAGAGGAAGATTTACGTTGTATTGGTATATATTTTTTTTGTGATCGCATTAGAAGGTTTCATAGAAGTTGCACGAGTCATTTCGTTGTTTAACGCAGCTATCACACTTGGTAACCTTGCAATCCATTCACGAGATCTCTCCATGGATTTAAGTCAGCGGATATTTCCTTTGCGTATTTTATCCAAATAACCGCTCAGCAAGTGTTTGATTAAATCGTTCAACAATTGCCTGATCACGATGAATTTCAGTGTGTCCTCGTCTGATTTTAACGTTATGTCGCTTCATCAACGATGATACTGCACCAAGAAATTCTTTGCCAGGATCAACCTGTAGCAGTTGTGGCCATCGTAGACCACCTTGTCGTCCGGATCCTCGTTGATAAATTCGTTCAAACGCAGATGCAACTTCAGTTGCTGTTTTTGTTGACAGTGGTTCTGCTTCTTTATATCTACTTGCAACGTCAACGACAGTTAACGCGTATTTGTATGTGTATTGACGTCTTACAATTTTAATGGTATTGTGTGGTAAAGACAAAATATCTGCTTGATGAACTTTATTAGGGGTACTGACATCAAAATGTGCATACTGAATTTTTTTAGGTGGACGTAGATAGATTTGCCATATTGCCTGTCGTGCTAACCACGCTGCAGCAACATCACCTGAGACTTTTGCTGCTTCAGCAAGTTTACTAATCGCTGCTTTACCTCTCCAATATCCTCTTGGGCTATAATAAACAGATTCCATTATTATGATAATAATCAGTTGATTAATTACCAGCCCCTAACATTATTTTACCTTTCATACCAGCTTTTACCCGAAAAGCAGGTAATTTTTCTCGAAGTTATTTATCTTTTACATTATTTATGGCATGAATTAATTTGATATCGGCGAGATGTCGTTGTTGTAAATCTTTACTTTTATACGCGACATCATGAATGTGACACGCTTGATCAATTGCATTTATTGGATATTCTCCAGGTTTTGGTTGGTCTTGGTTATCGAGTCGGATATCGAGACGAGTTCCAGGACCACAATAATTATATCCAGGTAAATGTTTTTCACCAGGATACTTTGCCCACTGAGCTCCTGGTAATTTACCTAACGAAGCAGCGATATCTCCACCTGTCTTTAATGAAATAAATTTGCATTTTTTTTTGTACCACATTTCACACACTTGCCTGTAAGTGCGCGCTTGCTATTTTTTTTTTTTTATTATTGTCGTTAATCCACTGGTATGGGTGGGTGCTCTACATCGAACACAATATAAATCCATATTACTATTATATGGATATAATTGATTTCTCAGCGACACGAAAACACGAGCCAGTCAAACATCATCCAGCGCTACCAAATTCTATCAGAGCAATTATACTTGGCCCATCTGGGTCTGGTAAAACGCAATTATTACTTAATCTGATAATGCGATGGCTCAAGTGGGATAAATTATATTTAGTAGCACCATCTGTAGATGATCAACGATGTTACGAAGTACTTAAAGATTTTAATGAAAATGCAAAGTCGCTGACGTGTCCTGATAATAATGCTATTGATTTTATTACCGATATCGATGAAGCTCCATCCATAGATGATCTTGATGGATGTAATGCTGGAGAAACAATCCAATCCAGCTCGGATATTTTCGCGAGGCCTTCACAAAATACAGACGTGATTTATTTAACTCAGAAATACACACAAATTCCAAAAGTGATCAGAGATAATTGCAATATCTTAATTGTGTTTAATGGAGTAGATAATTATACTTTACAAAATATTTATTATACTTGGTGTTCAGGGGACATGGACATGATTAAATTTAAAAACTTATTTTCAAAAGCACAAGCTGTTCCGTTCGGATTTATAACGATAAATTTACATGACCCAAGATCTAGATATCGTATAGGTCTGGATAAAATCTTTGGTTAATTATAGCAGCAGAGGGGGTGAACGACCAGCATTAAGTGACCAGCGCGTAAACGAAACATTCCTATAAATAAAAACGCGCGTCATAATAATGTAACAAAATGAGCTAACTAGTTAGAGGTTGTGGTTTAACGTTATTGACCTTAAGATTTCCTTTTCGTAGGAAGGCTTATTTGTCATAAATAAGGTCTCGAACATAAATGGTCTGTTCACGGAATCTACATTTGGACGCGAAACTATTACTGAGCAACAAAAGAACAATACGTATATGAGATGTGCCTCAATGAGCTCTTCGCCGTGAGATAAAATTGCACTTAGGTGGCATTATGCCGGATATGCTAGAGAAGGTATTGTAGGCAGCACTTGAGTCTGGTATTTACGCCAGTCGCCAGAAATGTTGTTGGCAGATTGTCTGAGAACATTGGAGTTTTGTGACAATTCTTCGAGGCACGTTTTGTAAATTTTATCAAGGTTCCTCATTGATTTTTCACAAAGGCAACATTATGCAAAGCACTCCACACTTCCATTTCCATTGCGAGCTGGCAATACCAGGTCTGAAACAAGACTCTAGTGAATGTTGTCACCGACTTTGAAGCTCTTGTATTTCTTACTCTTGCTGACAATATCTGAAATGATGGAGACAGACACAATATAAACACATGCTCTTTCAGCAATATACCAGAAATACAAATAGTTTTACTCCCGTTACCAAAGTCGATGTATAAGGGATGCATATTAAACAGAAGTTTAAAATCGGAATACTAATGCAAAATTGAAAAGTACATGTATGAGTTACCAATCAATATCACATTGAAAGTCACTGGAAAAGCCGCAAATATCGATTACGCTAGGTTTTTCAATCGTCTGACTTTATATGACATTTAAAGAATACAACATGTTGGATGGTGTACAATTGTGGTAAATTTTCCGTAGATTCCGAAGTTAACAGTTTGAGTAAATATTTACATTGCTAATCAACTAGTGGACAGATGACTACCTAACGAGGGCACGAGTTAAGGAAAGGTACTGTGTAAGATTGTCGTCCAATTATTGCTATTATACAGAGGTAGATATACATGTTTTCCTCTTTCAGAAATTGATCGAACATGACGTAGCAATGGTTTTGTTCTAGTTACAGCGTGTTTGGATAACATAAACATACATAAACAATGATAGAATATGTCATGATCATAAAGACCTGCATTAACAAGATAGTTGAAGGTTTGATCTGAAAAGCATTTTTATAATTTTGTCCAGCTCTTCACAGGCAAAATTAGATATGTATTAAGTTCATCAGAGTGCATGGAATTGCCGCCTAATAATATCTTTATTGAAGGTTGATATTGTAAGGTGAATGTATTTTATTTTTGGCATTCAGTTAGAAACTATTTATTTGATTTAATATGCCTGAATATGCAATACATACTGCCAGATAATCTAAATTAAATCATTATATAAACTATTGCATCCGATTCTCAATGACGTATGGTGGGCTCGAACTGTTCGATTACTAACTTACTGATATGAAGGAAGTACATGTAAATTCCATTTCAAATAAGTTTGGAATATTACATATATGGGTTGCTTTTTTATTTTATTGGCAAAGTGTTCCACATGTGGACCATACAATCAGGAAATTAAGTTTGAACCAAAGTTGTTCTAAACAAAGAGGGCCGCATAGTATCTGATTATCGATTGGTTTATATTATATTACATTATATTATATTATGAATGTGTGTGTGTGTGTGTGTGTGTGTGTGTGTGTGTGTGTGTGTGTGTGTGTGTGTGTGTGCCAGGCATGTCTGATCGTAACGATATTCTGACCGATTGCAATAAAACTATTCATTTTCTCGATTTGAACTGCATCATGGTAAATCCAATTAATCAGCAAAGGAAGAAACAGAAGAATGCTTTGTCAAAACTACTACTACTAAACCTGCTAAAACTACTACTAATGTGCGCATAGTACAGCTCCTAATCTTTAGAAACTCCAAGCGCTTTACAATATTAGATAACACAAAAATATACACAAAGAAAATATAAAACAAGCATCATGAAATTACAAAACAAAACAAAGCGAAAACGAAACAACACCACATTCTAACAATAATTAGGGAATTAAGCATTAATAAGCGCTTAAGTCTCCTCTTTTAGTCGAGAAAGATGAGTGTTGAGAGCCCTTTTTATTGAGATCACAGTGTCCTTGTGCCTATGATGCGTCTAGGTGGGCCTTGGAACGCAAAAGAACGTTGTCCGTATGACTTCGTGATAACAGCTGGAACAAGGAGAATACAAGAATCAGAAAAGGTGCATACATTTCTAGATGAGTTGTACAACTTTGTGAGGTCAGACAGGTATATTAGACGAAGCAGTCAGTGATATATAGCATACGGAACATATTTTGTGTCTGATTCTAAATTGAACGAGTAGCCACTAAAGGTTACAAATCAGGGTTAGGTGTGCTCAGTTTGTCGTTTTCTAAGTTTCCGAGATGTCGTGCGTTGAACGTTATGACGTTTCTTAAGTAGATACTAAGACTCGTTAGATAGTGTAAATTCCAATAGTCTAGTCTTGTAAGTAGTAAGGGACACACACTTGTTCTAATGGCATAAGCCAGAAGAAAATTGCGAATGGAGCTGATGCGCCTCAGCTCCAGATAAGCAGCCGTGCATGTGTTCAGTACATGTTGGTGTAGTGAGATCGTACTGGCAAAGCTAACACCTAGGTCTCATACTGATTGTGCAAATTTAGTGTTATCATTGCTGATACTTATTGCTTGAGGTCAAGCATGTGAACGAGAAAGTCTTTGCATGGTGATTAGGGATAAGTTTTATCACTAATCTACTGCTCCTTACATGTCATTCATGACTTCACATTTGAAACGCATCTCTCTATGCCTTAAATAGTAGCCTCAAAATCAGTTGGGCAGCTAGATGTGTATATTTGAGTGTCATCAGCAGCATACATTTGGTGAGACACCGGATGTAGATACATGACACATGAGCGAGGCTGTGTGTATAGAATAAAGAGAAATGACTGACAACAGAGCCTTGAGGAGCACCAAAACATAGATCAACTGAGCTGGATTGTTTTCCATTTACGAACACAATTTGTGTCCAGTACACTAAATATGACCTGAATTATCGTAAGGATTTATCATGAACACCACATGCATGCTGGAAGCGGTGAAGCAATATGTCACGGTCTATGGTGTCAAATGCCTCAGACAAGTTAAGGAAGGTGAGGACTGTAATCTTTCCACTATCCAAAGCAGAGATCGTTTGAGTATTATGGTGAGGGCGACAAGCATACAAACTGTATAAGGCTAAAAACCTATTTGAATTCAGATGAGATACAAGTTGGGATAGAATATTTCTACGACTTTTTAAATGAACGAGAAGTTAGAAACAGGGCTGTTGTTCTTTAATTCTTTAGTATCAAATGTCAGTTTCTTCAACAGAGCCTTCACAACAGAGGGTTTGAAAAAAAATATGGGAATTCCACAGATGAGAGAAAAGTACTGATAGCATCGGTTAGTAAAGGCAAATTTGTATCTAAGCACTCCGGCCATGGTAACGTCAAAATTCGATCGAGTTTACATGACTATTGGCACTTTTCAGCACAACTGTATACAACGATTCCATAGAAACAGGTTATAATGCTGTTAAAGGTTGATATGTATATTCTGTATCACAACTGCATGCTAATGCTGAGTCAGTCGAAAGGATGTTGTCAAGCTTATCTCTTTGGATTGAACTTTGTCACGAAATAAATTAGCAAACAATTCCGTAATGTTGATCTGAGAGAATGTTGTTGGAGTTTTGTACATTAATTCGTTGATATTAGTTTGTTCGTAATATCGAAGAGCTGTTTGGGGTTTGAACTTTCAGAGATCTTAGTTTTGTAGTAAGCTGATGTTGCCCATGATCTATGTATGTGACATTTTTCTTAGCCGCTTTATATATCTGCTTATGAGTAGTGAGGCAGGTGGAAAGCCAAATCCTCTCCGTCTTACTGCGTTTTCTTCTAACAACGCGAAGCTGATCCCTAACACTTCTATACCAGGTAACGGGTCAGAAAGGACAGGTACGGAAAAAGCCAGGGTTAAAAAGGTCCGGTCCAGAAAGGCCAATAACGCTTCAGAAAGGACCAGGACGAAAAAGCCCGAGATAAAATGACCGTTTAAAAGATTGAATAATAATAATAATAATAATAATAATAATAATAATAATAATAATAATAATACTTAAAAGAAGAAGAAGAAGAAGAAGAAGAAGAAGAAGAAGAAGAAGAAGAAGAAGAAGAAGAAGAAAAGGAAGTACATGCAGCTATCCTTTTATAACAGCTGTTCTACAATACCTTTATTTATTCACTTTTTAGTCAATTACATTTTTACATATATTGCTAAAACATTGAGCTGCAAAAAACGAAGCACTGGTCAGTGAGTGTTAACAACAAAACTCAATTAAACCACTGATAGTAAACATCGGACGTTTACAGATTTTACAGACTGTAGTACCGGTATCAGGAAATAATCAGCGATCACATTGTTCTTTTCACACTTTCTTTACCGGTTTTCTGTCTCAGATTTATTCAATATGTTAGGAAACGTTGATAATCACAATTGAAACGCGAATAGAAGTCTCTGCAATCACTACTCTTTCCCATGCCTAAAGCCTCAACAGAGCTTGGTGTGTCATACGACTTTAACAGACTTTGAAGCGATTACTGAGACATTTATGACTGAGCTACCCCAGGCGATTATCTGTAAGCTTCAGGTGTATGGTACTTGTGCCTCTTTCTACTCTTCAATCATAATGTTTTATCCATCATCATTTATACTTTTTTCCATTGCATATATCTTTTAGTGAACTTTCCTTATATTCAATTTGCTGATATTTTCAATATCTTCTACCTGAATAATTTATGTATCATTCGAATTACTGTTCGTATTGAAACGTTTTGACCTGTGTCTTTATCTAAGGTTGTGTGCTTTGAAAATATTGACCTTGGACTACGTACTTATATAATGAAATTATTGCCATTTTGACTAAAAATATGTAATTGGTGTTTCAACTATTACTCATGTCTAAAATAATTTTTTCCACAGAGAAAATGTATGAATGCGCAATATTCATAGATCTCACATTATGGTTTTTGGACCAACAATAAAAAGAAGCTCGAATGCTTTCGTGTAATTTTCTTACACATGTTCAATTGAGCCATACATTTCTGAAACAGTTGTAGATACAATATTTCAGTAGATTTAAATAAAAGAATTGGTCTTACATGTAGTAATAAATCAAAATGTTTGAACTTTGTGTCACACGTACAGTGCCATAATTGAACTGTTATTTAAGCATGTATTTCCGATTTGTATGTTCACTCATTGTTTTCTTTTCTTGAATGTCCAATACAATCGTCTGCTCTTATGAGACTTTTTGATAGCCACATATGTGATCACGAGTTGTATCTCGTATTTCAACATTATTTTCTACCTAGTTTGTTTTATATTTTGTGATCTACACTAAGAAAACAAAGGCATGGGAATTATGAATAAATGTGTGCTGTTATCCTACGATTGCATCATACATCGTACTATTAACTTTGACAGCCACTGTGCGCAGTTTTGTTGTGGTGTAAGGTTTCTTGTTGAAAGGTGAATATCTATGTATGCATTTTTTTGGTATAGCTCTTTGCTTATTTGAGGCTGTTATTCTAGAATTGCATACTATATTGTGCTGTTAAATTTATTTGACAGGCATGATGTGCAATATTGTTGTGTAAGGTGTAAGGTATATGTATATAATTTGATATTAGAATTTAATATTCATGTATTATCACTAATCGTTTTTATTGTGAATAGATTTATAAATCTGAAATTGCGTTGACCTTTATTTTGTCTTTTGTTGCTAATGCTAGTTAGACATTATACCTTTTCTTCTTGTCTGTCTATCCCACCGTAACAATTTAAAAAATAGCCACTTAATTATTTTTAATTTTGGCTTGACCTTCATTGCAACCACAACACAATAACGGTGCCTACAAGACACACAATAGAGCAAACGTCTATTTAAAGCCTAAATTATATCAATAAAAGAAACTAAGTATACACATGTATTAACGATATTGAATGTATATTAAACAGGACAAGAGTCAATAGTCTTTGCAAATGAAAATATTTATCCATCATAAATGGAATCGACGTTACTTAATTAAGGCATTACTATGACAAAGTTGGCATGCACAAGCCACACGTGAGCTACACTAACTCGTATTTAGTATTATAACAAAGATATTACTGATTCGCTTTACTTCTAATGTTTTCTTTCACAATTACTATTTGCCTTATTTGAACTTTCTCACATTCAGCAACTTGCGTTATTTTCTTCTTTATTAATTTTACAAAGAACAAGTAAGTAGAGTGTCGCAATTAATTTCATGATCACTCAGGCACGCTTGTGACATACTGTACAATGATTCTCCATTGCACGTTATGTATCGATATTTCTCAGTAAAACAGGGATTTTGTATTTACGTATCAGTTATGTTTAGTATACATGATGCTAGTGATTAGTAATTGATACATGAGTGGGTCTTTCTGGCTCGGGCTTTTTTGGACCGGGCCTTTTAAAACACTAGTCCATTTTGGTACCTGTCCGTTTTGACCCTGATCCCTATACCATGGAGAACGCCTTTGAATTGATACTCTGCACTCGGATGCTGGGGCATGTTTGTCAAGCAATAAACGTAAGCACTTGTCAAATTGTACTGCTGTAGGAGGTAAAAAAAGAGTCGTTTGCTTGGATGTCATCCATTAGCTGGGTTCTATTTATCATATAGAGGTTTCTCTTAGTAGCAAACAGAGCTGTAGGGTTAGGGACTAATACGTTGAAATAGCTTATGACCCAGAGGTGATCTGACGGATGTTAATGGGACATCAATAAAGATTGTAGAATGTTATCATAGATCTAAGAAAAATCCAGTCTAAGCTATGACGATGCTTTTGGATGGGTTGGCTAACCGACTGTTTCACTTGAAAAATGTAAATAAAATCTGGTAGTTGTGATGTTTATGGGTTTCTCCAAGAATAATGAGGTTACCAGCTAATGATTTTCCATATTCCAAGAGGTTAGGAAACTGCTCGAAAAAGAGATTCAGTCAGGATATTGTTTTTGACTAAGAAGAGGGCGGTAAAGGCAGAAAAATAGACTGACCTTTGTTGCAATGTAAGTGACGTATGAGGCAGTTCGATCGACGTGTGTTCGAAACGGAAAGGTGTAGTATACTTAAGTTTGGCGTATCGACTGACCTTGTTTTAAAGCCATCTTTCTGTTAGAAAAAAGACGTCGATATCCTGATTGTTGATACAGTTAGTTAATTATAATTGCCTTTGTGGTCGTTCTGATTGGGTTTTGAATACTGCAATGCTCAGTGGTTGATCGGCCGTCAATATTGACGAATTAATAAGAATCTGAATTAAATGTTCCAAATTAACGATACAGTTCTCAAACTTCTTCGACAGAAAGGACGAACAGGAGAAGACTGGAATTGTCTTCCTGTTCTACTCTGATCGGCTTTGAAACAACGTTGAATGTAGTTCCAGGTCGTTAAGTCTGTTATATGGAGCGGCAAGGAGTTGTTATTTAATGCAATTATTGATAGTCCAGCTTAACATAAACGGGTCAACTGGCATGTAAAACGTGATGATAATATATTCAAAACAAAAGATGATTGTAGTAGTGATGGGAAACGACTTAGAAAAATTCTACTCACTTCTTTTCCAAAACAAATATATGAAGAAACATATTCCAACAGAATAGCCAATGCATGATGAAATGCATAATGTTAACAAACACTTACGGCATGAAGAAGAGCACTAAATATGGAGTAGCTGTGCCAAGCCTCTTAAACGATGGCGACAATTTTGATAGACATCATTTATCGTTCATACTGGATGTAGTAAATTTATACATTCCACAAAAGCTGAAGCAGTGGCTAATTGAAACACTCTTCTTAAGACGGTCGAGAAAGTGTACTGTGAGGCAGATGAAGCACGATATTTCAATTTCAACCTTTGCAATAAAAACATTAGAATTTCAACACAAAATATTAACACTTCATCTTGTTTGCAACATGATGACTGCTGTAAACGTTGCCAATGGGAAAGTGCTATTTCAAGTCCTAATATGTTGCAGCAGAGACGAGAATGAAAACATTTTGAGATTTGTAGTCTTCTTCAAAAATGTATATCTTCCTTCCTCCGATCCTTCAGATCCCGACCTACACCTATGGCCATTTATCCAATAAATCCCATGGACATAACCATCAAATAGTGCAAATGGGATTTTACACTTATTAAAAAAAATATCGTACCCTCACAGAAGCCCTGATAGGTCCTTTATCAATGATCCTGTCAGGTTCAAGAATATCCGCCACAGGTTTTCTATAGAAAAATGAGAAACTATTTTTAAAAAAATCAGTTTAATGTATGCTGGATCAGTATACCTTCACCATCATTCATTCGTGGATGACTTCAAAATAAAGAAGTCTATTAATTTAGACCCAAAGGTCAAGGCCATTGTGACTGAATGAAGAAAAAAAAAATGTTGTGTTTTGTTTGATCCCTAGTAACATTTGATCAAGAGTAAGTTATCGTACTTTAAGC
>JAECUM010061303.1:0-13746 GCA_016617855.1 Megalonaias nervosa
TTCGGCGACTGTGTCTCTAGTGAGTGAAGTTATAGATGATGTTAATGATGAGGATATCCAAGAGCAAATCAATTAAACAAATGCTTTTGGGCAATAATATAAGAAGGACATCAGAACCAATTGCTTGTCAGTGGATACACGAAAGGCGTTATAAAGAGGCAGAATAACAGCAGCGCAAGCATCGACATTTTTCAGACGCTATTAGTAAAAGCAAAAAAATTAAAACTACTGAGAAAATTTACCAGCGCGCTAAGAAATTTGAAGTTATTGGTTTCCAACGCACAGAATTGGCCTATCTCGAGTTCGTGCAGTAGTCTGCTGTGATGGGTCATTCGAACTCATTTGGGTTGATGAGGCACTGGAATTTATTTTATTGGCATTTGCAGATGATTATGGTGATGACATTATTAAGGAGATATTTATCTGAGGAAACCTGATTTTAAAGCTTTGAGTGATCATAATATCTGGTAATGAACTATGCTAGGCTTTTTATCAACCAAGCAGTTAAATCAGTGAACCACCTGGTGCAGAGGAGGAGATAAAAAATGCAGCGACGGGTCGTCTGAACTGAAGCAGTCTTTGACCAAATAGATAAACTCTTGCTTATACATATAAATCTGACATTGGGACGTAATAAGAGCAATGGTTTCTGAATTGGAAAATACGAGCTCTGCAGTAGAACATGTCATTACTAATACTGCAAGACACGTATAATTGTATTGCTTAATGTCCCAGGTGCGGTATCAGAGTCAGGTGATATAATAAATTTTGTCGACCTTGTGGATCTGTTCGTGAATACTGTCAGGCGCAAAAAAAAAAACATCGACAGCACAAACACCTGTGACTGCTCAAACGCCTGTGATCGAACTAACACCTGAGCTTGCACAAACAGATACAGGTATAAATGAAACAGCAATATGTAAAATCATATATAGGATTGAAGCGTGTGCAGTTTCTGATTGGGTTGGTTGTTATAATGTTGTCGTATATCCAGGCGCGGCCAAGATCCACAGTAATTGTGTCCAGGAGGATGCTTTATACCAGGGTATGTACTTCATGGTGTCCCGGTAATTTTGTTAATGCAGCCACGATATTACTACCGCCAACTTTTTTTTCTTAAATACTTTTTTCCTGTAACCATAAACTTCTTTGCTCCACATCGAGCACAAGTCCAGTATTAGCAGCCGTACCATTACGTATTTGAACTGGAGTTGGATTTGCAGCACCTGCTTTGTCAAAACATTGCACTCATCATGAAGACACGGTCGTATTAACAATAATACTGTATTATTCAATGCCATAAGAAAAAGGAGATACGCAGAAGCTTTTGGTAAAAAGAAAGATTTTTCCGTCATTGATTTCTCTGTACAAGCAACCTTTAGACCGTCCAAGCAAGGTGATGTAATCGTATTTCCAAACTCAGTTTGTGCACTAATCGTTGGTTCTGTGGATCAGGAAAACACATCTGTTGCTGAATATGGTTTTACGATGGTTAACATGGGATCGGTAGTTCTTGATTGCGTCATCGGCTGATAATTAGTCGTGTTATATGTTTTAAAAGATTTTTAGAAAGCGTTGTGATAAAAGATTGTGGAGAAGCGGTAACAACATCATCGTCGATTTATTTTCCACCATTTACGAATCACCGGCAATTGACGATTTGGATCCAAACGAAAACAATCTTGTAGTTACGACGATGTGATAATTGAGAACCAAGACAATCCCGCACAAATATTCTCACGAGGTCGCACAAAAATACTAATGTCATCTACTTAACTGAACGATACGTACATGTTATGGAGAGACTGTGTTGAAAGTTTTGTACCTCAACCAGTAATGACACCACTGCAACTCCCTCCGGATGAAGATCCTGGTCCTGACGTTGAATATTTAGCATAGGAACAGGAACAATGTGGGCAACAGAAAGAACGTAAATTTCAGGAACGATTTAACAAGTGGCTAGAACAACAACAACAACCTAGACCCAAGTTAAGGCCTTGTTGAACGGCGTGACCCTGGCGGATTGATTGGAATATGCTCGTGGGATCAGTTCGTGTTGAAAGAACGCACTCGAAGTCGTTATTGAAGTAGCATCAATTTGTCAGCGGTTGCTCACCAATGACATCGTGGACAGATGCATATGAGTTCTGAAACGACCGAGACGGTGCGTGGGGAAAAACTACGTGCTTTAGCTGAAATCTATTCTTCAATGCAGCAGGTTGTTGTAAATACAAAACAGAGTGTTACCTCGATGATTACAATCTCATCTATGAAACCAGAATTCAGTGTGACGCTTTCTGTACTTGATACGGCTGGTGGATCACGCACACTCGAGATCGCACTTGAGTCGTTGCGAGTGTATTACAGATGACCTAATATCCGATCACAACCGTTTGGTGGTCTGCCCGTTAACAACACATTTGTCTTTTCATCAGATCATGGATCAACTTGGGGTATTGTGGGACTTCCTACAATTACTGATAAGGTCCGACGCAGAATTTTGGTGTTAACTGGTAATGACTCCAAAATTTCAATACGTGAACATGAGCCTACACTCAGCCCCGTTATCGCCATTAAATCTCCACAATATTTAGTTAACATAGGACAGTCGTCGTTAAGAACAGTTCCTGGTTGGCACAAAGATATTCCAGAAATCAAACAAATTTTGATTGCATGACCTAAAAAGACTGTATATCATATCGCGCCTGATATTATGAGGATTACTTCAACAACGCATATCAATGTAACCTGTGACGCTGTCTGTGGTAGTATTGAAAGTAGGTCTGCAACGACAGGCTTAGTTGTTCAGGGTTATATACTGTTTTGGTTTTCGCCAACCGTGGAACCAGGTGATGTGATATCGATTACCCACTCAGCATTTGTATATCTTCCATGTCATAATAATCGACTGACACATATTCGTTTTTCCTTTGTGGATCAAGACGAGCTCGTAGTAGATCTATGAGGTGAAATATCAACGATACAACTGTACGTTACATATCGACCACGTATAATGACGGTCGTACGTGTAAGTGTGAAGCCCGTTCACGTTGCTAACAGGACTGGCCTTGGCGATGTTCTTCGTCGATTTTATGTAGGCGCACCAAAAGCGTTCACAGCCTCAACACTACGTGCTGCACCACTCGCTAAGCAAACTACAATGCCATTCGTTGATACCATCAAAAGCGCTGCAACAGCATCGGATAAAACAGCTGGGATCGCAGGCAACTCAATCGAAACAAGATCAACTACGGTTCCACTTACGCTACCATCAACAGAAACTTTGCCGCCTGCGGATAGTAAAGTCATTAATGAAGTCGCTCAACAACGATTGTCAGATTCAGTGATTGCAAATCTTGTAATGGGAATTAGATTAGGACTGTAAGTGGTATTAAACAAAAGCCAGTAATGTATAGTTGGAAATTAAAGTTTCACCATGGCCCAATTCAAAGATATATCTGATCCTGCATTTGACTTTGGTGCACCTGCGTTGGTGGATCGAAGCAATCATTGGGTTGCATATGTGGTAATACATCATTAGCTTTTCTATTTTGATTCGTATGGACTTGTACCACCAGTTGAAGTTGTTAATTACTTATCCATGCTCGGTGGACGACAATCGTTGTTTTATTAGATTATGCCAGTACAAACTCGGTTGGATGGACCCATATGAAATCATTTTGCTGTTGAAGCGTTGTGTTCTGGATTGTTCACCAACACCGCAATCACTGATTGCGCAATAAAATACGCTTAATATTATACAAAATGTCTATTAACATTTACGGACGTTTCTCAGCTCCAAGACATGGTGCTTATGTGGATCTCAGCCGATTTGCCACCAAAGAGAATTTGTCTGAGTTTACAAGTCGTGTTGTTATTGGTCGATCCATGTGAGCTTGTGAGTTTTGAAGCTCAAACTGGTAATCTTAAAACGTCTAATATGCATATTTAAGAACTTATTGTCAATTTTAAAGGCGACTTTACGGTTAAGAATCTGGTTGAGTTCACTGACAACAGTGGAATTAGAGACAGCGGCGTCTCGGTCACGTTTATATAAGACTATGTTGATACAGGCAATGGTTGGATGAAACAATGAAACAATATGTGGATCAGCAGATCGCTTTGGTTCCCACATCACCGCGTGTAGTAACATTCTGAATCGGAATTACAGGAATATTAATCAAAGAAGGAGAGAAACCAATCTCCATAGAAGATAAAATCTTAGCAAATGACCGACTTGTCTTTTATTCTAGTGATATAAGTGGTTTTGATACACCCAAGGCTCATATTGTAAAGGTGCGTAAGACCGGTGCATGCTTGTGTATCATAACCGGAAGTAAAGGTACGTGGAGTGGAAATGCTGATAAACGATAAGTGGCATAGTGGTTTGTATTTTGTACCACCAATATCATTTATTGTGAGGCCGACAATGAAGTTCTAGTTACTCGTGCTCAATGTTTATCCTGTACTTAACTGTCTTTGGTGTTTGTGTTTAAGATTAGGTCTCTGTCATTGTATATAAACAATGGGATCTGACAACGGTGATGTGGTTGCGAAATTTGCCGACAGGTGTTGGATCAGATGGCAGCGGAAGCTAACACCGATAACAATTTTGTTCCACTTGTTGATGAATGTCTGCTTCAAAGTGATGTTACAACACCCTCGTATAAACTGACATATCATTTTGTGATGGGTGAAATAGAAATTGCAATTTTGGTACCACCCAGATGTATCAGTGCCAACTCTAGGCCAGCTTGGAATCAACGCACAAGCCCTGACTTCAGCACCATATGCAAATGCACTATAATGGTGAAGTAGTATTGATCGATGTATCCACTCCAGTTACATTAAGTTACATTAACAATGACGCACTTGTTCGGGTAACAGTTATTGGGCAGAGATAGCCGTTAGATGCACAAGGTGCAGGCGTAATCGGTGTGTTTTTAACTGATAGGGTGCTAGACCACCGGAACGCACAATGGCCAGAAATTTAAGTATTTCTGAGATAGAGGTTTGTGTGTATTGCGCCTGCGCGTGATGATGATATTGGACAAGTCCTGCCTGTCACACAATTAAAATACGCGATTTTATTATTAATAAAAAAGCAACTATGATTTAACCGACGCGAAAAATTAATCGACGCGGAAAACAGCTTTGAGATGAAATTAGCAAGAGAACTGAGCTGATCATAAATTACAAACTCGCGTGCTTGGTGAAAGATGACATTTGTGGGCTTGCTACGGCAAAGATTGTTGGTCTTGGTGTGACTAGAATCACGGCCATAACAACCATCGTAGGTGCTCGAAAGGGAAATATCATAGGAGCTATATCGATAGTAACCGGTGTCTCTGGTGGTGCTAGCAAATTAATTTTGATGCATTACTGGAATCCGCGCAGAGCAGTCTAAACAGGATCAGTAAACTCTGTTCAGTGGCAATCGAGAACAAAATAATCAGTACGACTGAGTTGGAGACTGAGCTAGCAGAAATTAAAAAAGATATTATGAGCACAAACAAGAAAGAGCGCGGATATACAAAAAGTAAAAATCGAAAAAGAAAAACTCAAAACAATCTTTATGCAAAGGCCTGGTTATTGATCGAAATATTATCTGCTGACTGGCTTTGTACATTCATTGTGTTGATCTGGCAGTATTATTGATGGTACCGTATACAGCCACGTCCAAGAGTAGTAAGAAGTGGCACTGACATACGTCGTTAACTCTAAACCCATGACTGGGTCACATGTGTGGATACTTAAATTGCTAAACATGCATGAGTCGCATATGGGCTAAAAACGTCATGACGGTAGTGGCTCCGACGTGTATCAGAAACCAAAATGAGCCAAAGTTTAGATCGGTGCAGTTAGCAATATTCAAATAGACAGCAACATTTGGATATCTTTATTATGTGATCAAAGTGAAGCTGATGACTAATATCACTTTTTGAAATAAGTATCATTTGTTGAGAAAATTCCTCATTTCAAGGTATTATTGAAAACACGCCTCTGTGAATCAATGTGTACAGCTTATGAGTGGTGTTAATAAAAGCAATTAAATGTAATTTTAGGCAAATATCTGTTGTTTGCATTTAAAATGAGAAGGTAAGTTTCGTCATCTAATCCCATCCTGAGGTATATATCTCGGTATTACTTGGTGTGCTGCCTCCTAAAATGTACAGTCTTTGTTTATATTTTACTTCCATACTGGGAGTCCCACAACATTGCTCTGCCGTAAGTAATTGGGTGCTTTTTAAGGTATTACTTCCCTAATTAATGACTCTCCTTGTATATTTCCATCATTTATGTCTACATTTGAAAAATGGGGTTCTTTTCATAAGCTAAGGGTTGACTCAAATCAAGCCTCTCCTTTACGTCATATATTATCGGTAAGCAATTTGTACACAGTCCGGCATTGAAGGTTATGTTTTTCTAACGCCATAAAGTATTATTACAGGTGATACATACATAGACGAACTCGAATGGGTAACTATTTACCACTGAATTTATGAAACGAGTTGAACACTTTCTAGTCTTTGCGACCATTGGCAATCAAAAACTGGATTACAGTATTACATATTTATCCATTTTGAGATTCTGTTTATCACATATTTTTATTTTAGTGGGAAGAATTTAGAGAGAAAGAAGAAGAAATATTATAATTTTATTGTGACTCAGACGCTGCACATCTTAGCTGAATGAAAATAGCGTATTTCGATAACCAGTAAGATTTAAAAGTAGATTTTTTTTAATAAGATTTTGTTCAATTTGCAACAGTCAACTTTGGCACTCCGATGGAAATTCCTTTGTGATGACAAATAATTCACTGGAGTAGTTGACGCGCCATATACATGGATTTCGATAAGTCTGATTACAAGATTTTCACCTAAAAGTGTGTCGATTCCACCATGGAAATTCACCACAGATACAGTATAAGGTACGGCCGAAAAGCAGCAATCCAATTTGTGGATATTTTTGTGAAAGGATGCTTACTGGATGCTGACACTGTACTACGTCTAGACTAGAGTTATTTCTGAATATGGTGCTTTCGGATTCAGTGTTTTTGCGACCTGATCTTTTCATTGTTTGGTTTGGAGGAAAGCTGTCGTTGGATGTCTTTCTTTCAGTTGAGAGACCAGCGTTTGTCGACATTCTTTACATAAGAAAGGTGAGTGTATTTACCCCTAAATTTTGACATTTCAACCACCTTTTGCTTGGGGGTCGGCTGCAAGTTCCACTAGGTAGTAGCAATGTACTCATATCTTGTTTTAGTTTGGCATTCGGTGGATTCTGCGTATGGTACGTTTTCTGTATACGTACATACATAACCAGTGTTTTTATAATGTCCATTTGAAAGACAAGACGGACACCATGTTGTTAATAAAAAAGATTGCAGAAGCCAGGGCAAGGAAATTCCTGCGATCGCAGCCAATCAGATAGAATTTGAGCAAGAATTTTATGTGCTAATTTTGGACCAATCAGATGCATGTAAACTGATATATTAACGTGTTGGCTGATCAGAAACATTAAACCGTAAACACCGTATATAAAGTGCAGCAATTATGTCATGAATCAAAATTATGAAATGGGTATGTTACCGTCATAGCACAATATTTATATGACAAACAGATGCTCTCAAACAAGCAGTGATGTAATATTGAATTTATTCAACGCGTTTAGTAAATTCAGTAATAAATTAAATTACTCATTTAAAATTCTGTTATCATATATTGCTTAATTTAATGGATAGAGTCTAGATAGAAAGAAAAGAAACTATTTTCGGCATTTCATTTAATTTTGGCTCGCACGCTGCCCTGTTCAATTCTTGCTCATGAATTGAAAGTTCTAGATGTGAGTTGAAGCAATAATGCACATTTCAACGACCAGTAAAGTTTAGAATAGAGTTTTAAAAAAAGATTACAATTTGAGGAGCAACTGTCATTCCAAATCAATTGGACATTTGATAACATCATTTGTAAATACAGGATCTCTGAGGAAAATCATTTGTGATGTCACATATTTCACTCGCGTCATGTCAGCTGGAGTAGTTGAGGCTCCATATACATGGATTTTCATGACAGTATTGACAACGTTGAGATCGAAAAGTGTGTCGATTCCACCATGGACATTTAGCACAGATGCAGTATCGGATACGGCAAAAGAGTTATCATTCTCGCTGTTTGATATTCGTGTTAATGGACGACTATTGGAGATCAGCATTTATTGAAATTCTTTCATAATAGAGGTAAGATTGATAGGTTGACAATTACACCCAGCTTGCACTAGGGTTGATTGCAAGATCGGTACCACGTGTTAACAGCAATGTAAATTATTAGACTGTCGCCATTAAAATAAGCTTTTGGGCGTTTAATGGGATGCGGGATGGATCTTACCTCGGTTCTTCCATGTATTAGTTTTAACCAGACGAAGTGGGTCTGCTCACGTTTTAATTCAGAGAATTCTATGTAGGGTAAATGGGTCATATTCTGACATATGTAACCACTAATAATATACCCGATATTGTGTCAAAAGTAGCGTTAAAACCCAGCCAAGCGACGTTAAAACCTGTTTGTTATCTACTCTCTTTGTAAATTGTATCTACTCTATTTGTAAATTGTATCTACTCTCTTTGTAAATTGTATCTACTCTATTTGTAAATTGGGGACATACAGCTTAATTCCTACATTTGAAGTACTTATATCTATTTCGGAAATACTTATATATATCTGACAATCCCTCTTCAAACGTGACCTAAAGTGACCCGACTTAACCTGATTATTACGTTCTTTCTGTTCAGTGTGGTTATCAACTCTACATCGCTGTGCACATTGACAAATATATGTATGATATTTATATTTCTCTCTATTTTATTTGTAGAAAATTATGTTATTGAAATTAATTCGTAAACGGTTCTCGAATTAAAACGCATATGAAAATGACAGATGTACACTAAAGTCACTACTCTGTGTGTGTGTGTGTGTGTGTGTGTGTGTGTGTGATTTGGAATTTTAACGTAGCTTTAACAATTTTTCAATCATGTCGCTACGATGTCTGCAATGTGCAGTTTATGGTGATGCCTAGTACTGGGACATCAAGCTGCATACATGTAGCATGATGTCCCACCCAGTCACATTATCCTGACACCAGGCCGACCAGTCTTAACACTAACCTCTTAATGCCGAGCACCATTTTATAAGTCTTTGGTAGGACTCGGCCGGAGCTCGAACCCGCTACCTCCCGCATCCGAGGCGGAGGCTCTAACCACTAGGCCACCAGATCGGTTCACTACTTTTTGTAGTGATGCGGGAATAAAGAATCGTAGTGGTACATAATGTTCAGTAATTTTGGTACAAGAAGCTTTGACTAACATGAATCGTTTGCCCCAAACCACACACACACACACACACACACACACGCCTTGCGCCGCAACATATAACCATATACCACTATACTCTATGCTGCGCACCTGCCTTATATATATATATATATATATATATATATTGACATACAGATAAACTTAGGCTAAGGCTATCAAAAATAGGTTATCTAAGATAACAGCTTATATCCATATATCTATGATTTCTATAAAATGACTGACATGATTCAGCTGTGCATTGATTTTACCTGGCTTTAATCCGTTTAATTAGATGCCGGATTACAAAACGTATTTTGCGATTATCACTTTGTTTTATCCATAAATGTTATAATCAATGCTTACATGTAAAGGAGGGTGTAAATATTTCATAATCGATGGGCGCAAACATTAGCATCTATTTCCTGTCACAACAACGAGTTATTCAAAAAAGCCCATAAGGCCTATAAGAATTGTGTTTGTCTAATAAAACTGTTTAAATAAGACCTACCAGGTATACAAACGAGACACAGACACAGAAGTGCTTTCGAGTACATGACCCAGTGCATAGACCTTACTTCTACTAGATGACTCTCTAATGTAAAGGGAACATTTGCCTGTGTAACACCGGCTTCTTATCTCTTGACCCGGTGATCATGATTTCATCATACAGAAAAATCCAAGAGAGCTTGGTCTGGTCGAGGGCAATATGTTCAGGCTTTGTGTGGATGCACGATCAGAGGATGTGATTTGTAGGTCTATATTGACAAGATCGTTTACCATTTTGCAGGCGATACTATCGAATAAAAATTGGATGTATGCCTGAATAAAATTAAATGTATATCACAACTAGCAACTATAACTAGGTTGCCCATTACATAATAGTAAATCAAAAATTAAAACAAAGCAAAATAAAGAAGATAAAATCCTTGTATGGTCACAGATTTGCCTGAAAAGAAAGAACTTTCAAAATGCAACTAAGGGAAGGGATAATCGCACATCAGAGATCCAAGTTTCGTTATGCATATCATTAAAGTATGGTGAAATCTTGTAGGATAGGCTTATACGGTATAAATCGGCAATTCATATCACAAATGATCAAGACATAAAATGGCGCGAAATCTAAGGCAGCTATCGTTTAACACGTCGACATACCACAATGCATCCAAGTAATTAGAGAGTTGCTTAATCATTGCAGATCACTAAGAACATCAACAATAAAAAAATTGAAATATTAAGACGTGTAATTCTGCAAAATGAATAATTCCAAGGGACAAAACACTTGGAAGAAATGTGTAATTTAGCTGGAAACCTAACAATGATACAGCACATTTCATGCTGTACGTGTGGAAAAGATACAACCATGAGACCCATGTAAGTCTGTTTACACATTTGACACATGCGACACTCGTGCATGTCACATATAAAAATTTCACCATGTGAAATTCACATGAGGAACAATGATGCTTCGCATGCGACTTCCCATGTGGGAATGGTAGTTAGACCTGGTACGCATAAAAGTCAAATGCAAAAACCTGAACGTGTGAGAAAACAATTCTGAAATAATGTTCTGACAAATAAAAAAGATGAAAGTCGACAGACAAGGCCATCTACATAGAAATAGTTTTAGATAATAAAGTAAGGATCGATGTTTGTGGATAGATTTACTTCAAAAGGTTACAAAGTGCAAAAATGAAATAAAAAGAAGCCTAAAACACTCATATAGGAACTTATGTTTTCTGGTGTAATAAACACTGTTAGTTTTAAATAATTTAAATAAACCTTTTCTGAGATCTTTTTTATTTATAGTTATGTCATTTCGTCAGAACTATAAATCTTGCCAAATTGTTCTTTTTCTTGAGATATTAAAGCGTTTCTGCTGATAAACTACTCTTCTTGTGACTAATGACATTAAGGACGTAACACATTGTACCTGAGGCCTGGAGTTTACAGAAAATGTATCAAATACACGAAGCATGGATTGTAAAAAAACATCGAAAACATAAGTTGGTTTTGCTTGCCTTGCTTCCATGTGTTTTTAACGCGTTAATAGTTCTTATACTTGAGTAGCATGCTGCCCCTCTCTTTCATCCCCCGTCTCATTATTATTATTATTATTATTATTATTATTAATCCTGATATCGGATATACAGTTACATCGTCATTTATTCCGCGAAAGAGTGCCTCTGCTTACCCATCAACTCAAGGTCTCAATTTCTTAAAACTTGGTCACAGAGTTTGCGCTTGCGATTTTGTCGAATCTCCTTAAAAAAGAAGGATGTTATATTTTATGTTACTTTTTTAGCTGGGTGAAAACTTATCAGATACTCATTCTCAAAGTATTCCTGTCTTTAGGTCAGCAAAATAATGATTGTGAGGGGTGGTTCCAGTGCGAAATGCGTCTTCATGCAAGCAATAGCAAACCTGAAAGCGTTCGATGAAGTGGTTACCTTTGGAATATAATTGCATGTGTAAGAGAATAAACCATTTCCTTTGGTGTTTATAAATATTGTATTCTATACATTCATAAAACTATACAAACTAGACATTTCATTCCATAAAATCTTTATTTCTTTAGTTTTTGTGCATCCATGGCAACGACTAGCATTTTCTTGCAGAAGGTGTAATTTGATTGACACTGACAGTGTCTAATTGTTAGGTACATACACAACCTAAAATGCAGCACCAAATATTTGGAATGTGAAACATTAATACAGTTGTTTTAAAACATTATGATAATTCTTAGTCGCACTGAGAAACAGTCTCTATGTTTGACTTCTAAAAACTGACAAATAAATTAAGTACGCATTCGGTGTTTGAGAAATTTCGTGACATTGTACATTGGAAACTCTGTTTCCACTGCTTGCTTCAGTCATACATCTGCGGTGTCATTCCGTTCCTATGATAGAAGAGAAGTTGCCAATATCCTATAATTGGCTGGTGATGTACGTTCTGCTGCTGTCCCGTAATATGTCAACCAGTTAGATCTCTTTGCTTACCCAAATAGCGGGGCCCACTGATATGCCAACCAGCTGGACCACTCTGTTTACCCCAATAGCAGTGACCACATATTGTGATTTACGCGTGTGGGTGTTTCAATGTATATAATTTTCCCGAACCTTGATAATACGGAATTAAGCCAGCATATAAAAACGCGCGACACTCTAAATGAAGTCTAAAACGTTTTATTTTAAAATAAATGAAGAGACACAAAGTATGTAAAATTTTATTTATTTTTCATACCTGAAAATGTTATATGTAATGCAAAAAGCATCTGGTTTTCATATTGTACATTTTCTCTCAGATTTCTCGGGGTATTACAATTGTATAAACAAACAAACAGTCGGGTATACAAATGAAATTGCAATCATTTTAAGATAAAGTATTCATTTCACAAGTTCCGCTGTTCCAATGAAATACGTTGAGATAACCACAACGTGCCCAGTGGTTACTGGAAGTATGAGGAGCGCTTGCACCAGCATTTCCGGTACATTTGGCAGCACTTAGATTAGATTCCCATCCACCATTGACGATGCCTTTTAATTCAAACCAGCCGTTTTCCGTTCGGTCACAGTCCATGTCTATATCAACTAACCAGTAATGCTCGCCGTATCTGTTAAAGAGAAGGGGGCAGCATCAAGTAAAGCCAGATAATTAGCACACACTTTAAAATTACAAACATTTTCAAACACTAAACTGTACATGCTTTCCTACGTATCCTTCTTTACGAACATTCACTTCTTATACTTTGCCCAATTGTTCAAATATGACTGATATATTTTTGGAACGCGTTGCGATTGTTCGTCACGATGGTCTTGAGCCCTTTATGTCACTCAAAGGCTGTGACATGGATTGCACATTAAATATACTATGCAAATATCTAATTTGTCTTTTCTTTAGAATGAATGTACTCACAGACGCGTGCGATTCATTATAAAACAGAAGCTCAAGCAAAATGACATAAATGTATTTGCTTGAAGACTATGACAACATCAGAATATTGGTCAAGGTGACCTAGACTTTATAATGAAATGTCTTTCAAAGTCTCATCTCGTCTCAAGCCTACTCCATTGAATTTTAGTGTTATTTAACATGTGGGATAAGAAAGGAAAAGTCATAAATATAAAGTCCCCACATAGCGAACATGCAATGACGGACAAAATAACTGTATCAAGAAGTTCGTGCTCAACCTTAGAATAATGTACATAATTCTGTAAGACCGAATTACAAAGATTCAACATAATTTGTTCATTCATCAGGATAGTACGTATCATCTGGTATTTCCTTTATCCCTAGAACTATGTGTTTATGAAAAACCTGCAATTTGATCAGTATCGAGAAATTTGCTTATCTATGTGTGTGTGTGTGTGTGTGTGTGTGTGTGTGTGTGTGTGTGTGTG